>CAXKVW010000929.1:0-107759 GCA_964058825.1 Carex arenaria
TTCTTTTATTTGGAGTACTGAAGTTGTAAACGAAGAAGCCATGGGCTTTGTGTATTGTGATCAATAAGAAATTTTACAAGATGATAGAGAGGAAGAAATTAAGTGGTTGTTTTAACTGATTTGGAAGATGGCAATAATGGTTTAAGTATATATATATGGAGCAATAAATGAATTTGAAGAGTCGTGAATAAAGCAAATTTAAGTGCGCCTCCGAAAGCAACTTTTAAGATGTGGAGAGAAATTCTTTTGATTAGAAAAAGTATTAAAGGGAGAGAAAATACCGACCATCAGAAATCATCTTCAACTAAAGTGAGGTATTGAATTAAGTGACCGAAAGCAACTTTGCGTAGTGATGTGCATGTCATACCGATCATCAGAAAGCAACTTTAATTCATTAGCCTTATGGCCTATCCTGGAAAAGCAACTTTCAAAGATACTTACACATGAAGTTATGCTACGTAGAGGCCTCGAATGTGAACCGGAGTGTGTCTTATGCTTGGATTGTGCCTTGGAGTCGATTTTTCACTTGTTCTTTGAATGCACATATGCAGTACAGGTTTGGTCTAATATGGGACAGCAGTTGGTACAGGTCAGTACATCACTGGACTCTACGTGGGATGAATCATGGGGACAGTACAAGCATACAGTGAAGGAGCCTAAGCGGATATGGCTTACCATAATTCTTGGAGTACTCTGGGAAGTGTGGAAGAAGCGCAATGCCATGATTTTTGGGCGAAAGAACAAACCGGCTTGGTTACTAGCAAAAGAGATTAAAGAGGAAACAGAGTTGTGGTTGAGGTACTGTAGGAGAATTGGTGTGTAGTTTTGCTGTTGATTTAATAATTTCTGAACTTTGAGTTACTGTTGTGTGTGTTTTAGGGTTTAATTTTTGGAGTTGTAAACATATCTCTTTTTTGTAATCCTGCTAGCTTCTACCTGGTTATCAAAAAAAAAAAAGGTTTTTACCTACTCTCAAAATTAATACTATCTTGGATCTCAGTAATGTTTGATCGCCCAATAATATTGTACTCACATTTTGTAAAGAGGAAGGATCCACTTGCATTATTTTTTGGTGACACAAAATTACACTATTTATTTTTAAAATTTTCAAACTCCAAACAGTCATCCAAACCGTTCAATATGATCTCTATATTAAAATGTGCTTAGAGACCAAATTTTATATTTTTTTTTAATTTTGTACTATTTATTAAGTATTTTTCAAAATCGTTGTTTTCAAGCCATTTAATTTTTGTGCCCATCTTAATAAATAGTAAAAAAAATATATATATAAAATTTGATCTACAAGCACATTTTTATATATCTAATATGTTGAAAGGTTTAGATCGACTGTTTGAACTTTAAAAATGTAGAGTATAATTTTGTGTCACCAAAAAATAGTGTAAGTGAATCTCTCCTCTTTTGTAAATTGTATAAGAGATGATCATGGTCCAATTAATTTGACACATTAGTTCATTAAAAACCCAAAAATAAGATATGCATCGCTTGGACTTAACAGTCTTAACTGAATTTGTGATTTCCCCTTTGTCGTTCTCTTTTTTTTTTTTTTCTCTCTCATTCTCCTTTGCCGATCTAGATCTGATTCGAGACAAAAAAAAAAAAAAAAAAAAAAAAAAAAAACTCTCTGTCGTCTCTCCTCTGCTGACTTGAAAGCAAAACGAAAATACTCCTTGCGACATTGTCTCTCTTTTTATGCGGTAATTTAGACTTTTTATTTTTGTTTAGATTTTTGGGTCTTGAATTATGGTATAAGTTAAGTAGGTTAATATCTTCTTTTCTTTCATTTGTCATTCAGAGTGTAAAAAATGCACAAGTTTTGTTATGTAAAAGAATATTATTTTGTTAGTTTTTTGTCATGTTTTATTGGTGGTTTGATTAGTTGATTATTTAAATATTATGGAGTAAATTGTGTTAAAATGTTATTTTTGTTGTTTTAGAATACAATCATGTTGTATCTAGTACTTGATTATCTAATTGGTTTGAACTCGATTATCTATTTAAATCCGATTCAATAATTTCTTGTCCTACTTTGGTCAAAATACTGCTCTACCCATGAGTGAGGCTATGGTACATTGCAATGCATGGATCGGTTCGTGCATTGAATTCATATTTTAGTTTTCAAAGTCCAAATAATGAATCCTAACTGTTCAACATTATTATCATATGAAAATTTAGTTAGTTGAAGATCAAATTTTATTTTTTTGGATTTTGTTAGTATTTTTTTTAGACAATTAGAAAATCACTTGATCAAAAGATTTTCTAATTGTCTAAAAAATAGTAATAAACAGTTATGTCTTATTAACTGAAATAAGCAGGATACAATATAGACAAATGTACATCTACACAATAGATAACTATAATATTGAAAAAAATGAGACGAAGAATACTCACAAATATTTTTTTGTGTATTGATCTACTTTTTATTTTGGATTTGTTACATGGTCCTATATTTTTATTTAGTCTTGTCTTGACAATCTTCATATCGCTAAAAAAAAAAAACGTTTTCTAATTGCTAGTAAAAAAAAAAGTTTGTACTTAAATAATTAACATTATAGGGAGCACAAAATCTGATTTGTAATATTAGAAATTATTATTTACCTTCATTAAAATGATAAATAATCGTTAATTTCATTTGAGTTTCGAATTGAATTATTCTTTTTAATACAATCCAATCCCTAGGTCAAAAATATTAAGAAGATGAAATATTGTATTGATTTATATCACAGACAGTGATAGGAAAACTATAATAAGTTTTTTAAGTAAAAGTTGAAGCTACTCAACTATTTAATATTCACAAATAATTGTTTCTTTCGAATTTTAAACCTGTGACCTCCCACTCATGAAGAACATTGTCTTAATTTGCCACTAAATCAAATACTAGTTTTTAAAAAAATATATAATTTATATAATTAATACTGATCTCTGCACAAAAACATAATTTGTATTATTAATGCAGATCCAATCCGAAAATTTCCAGCGCTGATCGTTTCTGAATCTATAGGGGTAGATTTTGAAAGAATTTCAACAACTAAGTACGACTTATAATCTCAAGCATCCAGCATTTGTCGGGCATCTTAAATATAATATAAAATCTCCAAGCATCTTTTATCATTCTGTAAATTTTCAGCAATACGAATTGATTTAATTGGCGCCACAAATAACATGCACTGAATTTTCGCAGTAACAATGAATCTTCCGCATACACGTCAAATGCCGAAATTTTTATAAATATACAAAATTGTATTTTTATTTAATAATCTATACAATTTCTGCGCAGAATTTGAAATCTGTCTATACCGCTCACAGGGGGAGCGGTTTCAAAACCTCAAACCGCTGACCTAGCGAGCGGTTGTATCCATCTAGGACCGCTGATATTGTGAGAGGTTCCAGAACCACTGACATTGTGAGAGGTTCCAGAACCATTAACTTTGTGAGAGGTTCCAGAACCACTGCTGAGATTAATTATATTAATATAATTAATTGAGATTAATTATATTAATTAACTTAGATTAATATTTAATTAATATTGATTAATTATTTTAATTAATAAATTCGGAATAATTAATTAATTCGGAATAATTAATTAAAATTAATTAATTTAATTTTGATGTGAGTTATTTAATTTTTGGTTTGTACATTGTTTGTACATTGTTAGTTAATTAATTTAAAGGGTGAAAGAATTCCTGCAAGACGTAATCAGCAGAGATTCAAGTATACCCGCAGAGATTTTGGATATAAAGTTGTTGTTAAGGATAACAATAAGGTTGAATGTGCATGTCAGAAGCCTCAATTAACCGGCATACCATGTTCTCATTTCATGGCGGTGGTCCGAGAAATGAGATATGACGAAAATTTGTATATTAATCCTCTTTATAGTGTGTTAACGCAAGAGCTGCAGGCGCAGCAGCAGGGTGTTAACGCATCAGATTTTATTCCAAATCTGTTCGGTGGACCTCATGCAGCAGCAGGATGGACCGGACAGGTATGTTACATGTGTTTAACGTTATTTCAATAATCTCAGCTTACTAATTGAAAGTAAATATGTTTATTTTTCAGGTGACCCAGGAGCAGCAGCAGACTCAGCCAGAGAATTTCTATGAGTGGCAATTTCAACAGCAGACTGTGCAAGCCCAGCAGGCATCACGTAAGGAGTTCATCCGGCATCAGCGTGATGTTCCGTCGACTCCCGGTAGGAATTGGTATTTCGGGGATGTAGGGGCATCGTCATCCCAACCACCGTTGGATGCGCAGACTCAGCCGGAGGTGACACAGCATGAGGAATACGGACGTCCTGCACAGCGAGTCCGGCATGAGGCATACGAATTACGGCGTGATGTTCACTCTCCAGACCACTTCTCGCATTCGCAATATCCTGGACATTGACCTATCTTCGGAGTCTATCTATCTTTTATTATGTTTGTGGACTTTTATTATGTATGTATTGTTGATCTGTTTTCGCTTCTATTATGTTTCTATTTCTATTACGTATGCTTCCAAAAAAAAAACTAACACATAAATGTAATTTATCACTCAAAACATAAAAATGAGACGACCAAATAATTACAAATTACATATGAAAACTTCAATATAATACAATAAACATAAACTAGAAAATGACTAATGCCTGCTGGTTGAGCGCCTGCTTGTCGATCTTCTAGAAGACAATGAACCAGCTTCCGCTTGCCGTGCTGCTTCTTCTACAGAACAAATAAAATATGAAATATGCTGTAGTTCTAAAAATAAATTAAAAAATACATGTGTTTTGAATTATACCTGCGGCATTCCGATCAATGGTCTCACGATGAGCCTGATGTCCGAGTCTCCGACCTTCCATTCGGTCCATTTCCATAACAATGCGATTGTGTCTTCTCCTCCCTTTCTTAATCAGTTTACGGTTTGGTTTGATCGTTGAACCTTCGTATATAGGCCACTCACATTGGTTGCCTTTCGGACCGAATTTTGCACCCCATGTCTGTACCAACATTGACACACTATAAAGAGGATTAATATACAAATTTTCGTCATATCTCATTTCTCAGACCACCGCCATGAAATGAGAACATGGTATGCCGGTTAATTGAGGCTTCTGACATGCACATTCAACCTTATTGTTATCCTTAACAACAAATTTATATCCAAAATCTCTGCAGGTATACTCGAATCTCTGCTGATTATGCCTTGCAGGAATTCTTTCACCCTTTAAATTAATTAACTAACAATGTACAAACAATGTAGAAACAAAAAAATAAATAACTCACATCAAAATTAAATTAATTAGTTTTAATTAATTATTCCGAATTAATTAATTATTCCGAATTTATTAATTAAAATAATTAATCAATATTAATTAAATATTAATCTAAGTTAATTAACATAATTAATCTCAATTAATTATATTAATATAATTAATCTCAGCAGTGTTCTGGAACCTCTCACAAAGTTAGTGGTTCTGGAATCTCTCACAATGTCAGTGGTTCTGGAACCTCTCACAATGTCAGTGGTTCTGGAACCTCTCACAATGTCAGCGGTCCTAGATGGATACAACCGCTCGCTAGGTCAGCGGTTTGAGGTTTTGAAACCGCTCCCCCTGGGTGCAGAAATTGTATAGATTATTAAATAAAAATACAATTTTGTATATTTATAAAAATTTCGGGACATTTAATATTATGTATCAAGAATTAGCATGCTCAATTTTATAATTTTTAGGATTTTATTTATATTTTTAGTGGTTTAATTTGGATATAAGGGTATTGTAGGTAATTTTACACTTTTAATTGGCTGATTTTCATATTTTTCAGCTGAACTTCGAAAATTCATATTAAATCGAAATAAAATCCAATAAATGTATTTATATGCATTTCATGTGTTTTTGAGTTCTCTATTCAACTGTGAAGTCCAATATGCAATTTGACCCCTGTATTGTTCAATATTGTCCAGTTTACCAGATAAGGTCTTTTAGTGCATTTTGACACCTTGCACTGTACCAGTGGCCTTTGCCTTGTGCCTGGCTGTTGAGTTTGTACTTGGCAGTGTGTCAGTGATCAATTCAAGGTACCATGGTCATAGTCAAGGGACTGGTTAGGGTAATAATATGATTTTTAGTGGTTGAAGGCCATTGTTTTGGTACCAGTAGCTATAAAAGCAAGATCAGAACTTCAAGAAGCAACATTTGTCAAGATTAAAACATTTTTAAAGATTTTCAAAACTTGGAATTTTGCAGGGAAGCCTCTGGTTTTAGAAAAATCATATTTTGATCCTTCTCATTTGATTTTAGAGGGGCAAATCATCAAGACATCATTGAGTAAGGATGTAAATGACATTATGCAACCAAAGTCACTGTATATTTACACCTTAGCCCACTGTCTTTCACAATTTGCAAATTAGTTCTTCAAAATAGTAAAATTAACAATTTTGGCAGCATAACTTTACTATTTTGTTTTCTTATTAGCAAATAGGCCCTCTCAAGTGGTCAAAGGTTGAGGAGCTGCATAGGATACCATAAGGCTCAACTTGTGCAATCCTTGTGTGTATTAATTTTTTTATTTGTCACTTTATTCCCTTTTGCAATCATTTTATTTAAAATGAATTAGAGGGTCTGATATAATAGGATACCATAAGGCTCAACTTGTCATATCTTCACCAATAATCACTTTCATAAAAGAATTAAGGGAGGCAAAGAAGAAGAAAGAAAAGAAATGCAAAAAAGCTTGTCAAAAATATATTTACATATATACTGTTTTTATAGAAAGCCAGTGGCGCGATGAGAATTCATGGCGCCGGTTGCTAGGCCACGCTTTCACGGTTCGTATTCGCTCATTTTTCGCCGCTATCACCTCCGACCGACCCCGAACGTCGTATCTTTCACCTCTCTCTCTATCCTGACCCCTCTCTCTACTGCCCTCTCCCCCCCCCCCCCTCTCTCTCTACTCGTCGGCCTCTCTCTCTACTTTCAGCCATCACCGCCATCGCCACCACTGCAGCTGCCACGCCATCCCGCCGCTTTCGGGTAACACCTTTTGTATTTAAATTAGTTGTTGTTAGATTATTGATCGAATTGCGGGATTTGTTTAAAGTTGTTAGAAATTGTGGGATTTGTTTGAAATTGTTCGAAATTGCGGAAATTGTTAGAAATTATTAGAAATTGCGGGTTTGAACTTGTTACAAATTGATTGAAATTGTTTGAAATTGCGGGACTTGTTAGAAATTATGGGTTCAAAATTGTTAGTAATTGATTGAAATTGTTATAAATTGTTTGGAATTATTATAAATTATTTGGAGTTATTAGAAATTGATAGAAATTTGTTACAAATTGCGTGATTGGAATTGTTAGAAATGTAAGTGATTGAAAGTAGATTTTACAAATCGATTGGAAATTATGGAAATTAAGGTGATGGAAATTATGTTTTATAAATCGATTGGAAATATTGAGAATTAGTGTGATTGAAAATAAGTTTTAGAAATTGATTGGAATTATTAGAAATTGGTGTGATTGAAATTAGGTTTTATAAATTGCTGTGAAATGTTGGAAATTAGTGTGATTGAAATTAGGTTTTTTAAATTGATTTGGAAATGTTTGAAAATAGTGGGATCGAAAATAACTTGAATGTAAATATTGGAAATTTTAATTAGTGAAATTAGGTTATATAATTTGATTAGAATTGTTTGAAATTGTTGTACCAAAACTAGGTTTTAAATTTTTTTTAATTGATTGGGAATTAGTGTGATTTTAATTAGGTTTTTTAAATTGATTTAGAAATGTTGGAAATTAGCGGGATTGAAATTGGGTTTTAGAACTCGATTGGATTTGTTGAAAATTTAATTGAGTAAAATTAGGTTTTATATATTGATTGGAATTATTGGAAATTGTTAGAGTAATTTTGGAAAATATTTGATAATTACCAGTGGTGGTGCATGTAGGGGTGAAAATGGGCCGGATATTATCCGACCGTATCCGGATCCGTATTTGAAAATTAGATGCGGATATCCGATATCCGAATATCCGTGCAGATACGGTACGAATATGGTTTTGAATTTTAATTATCTGTATCCGAAATAGTAGATATATACCACATAATTTAATATATATTATGAAAAAGTTATGTTATTCACCATTATAATTAGATAAATATTATGAATTTTGGCATTTTTAATAATATTTATACATTTTCTTAATAAATATCCGATCCGATTCGTATCCATATCCGTATCCGTCTAATATCCGATCCTTATCCGTATCCGGAAAAAAAAAACGGATACGAATATGGTTTTACCACTATCCGATCCGTATCCGATCCGTTTTCATCCCTAGGTGCATGACGTCGGTCCACTTATAGGACTACTACGGTGATACTCTTCGGCGAAGACTGATGGGTGATCCAAGTAGGACATACTTGCCGTGGAGCCCGATCAATGCTCGGTCGGTAAGTATTAAAGATTATTTTAATTTTTTTTGTAGTACTCATTTCCTATACGTTGTGTACAGATATTGGTGGGAATCAGAGGAGTCGCACACAACTTGGTGTGCATGGTGAAAGTTGGTTGGCGAGCGATCAATTGTAACATGCTGCAGCACTCTGCTCTGATCATTGAGGATTCCCAGTTCGATAGGCACCTCGTTGGCATGTTGCGCGACGCCAATGAGAACATTAATTAGTGTGAGATCAAGGCGGACTCACCAGTTCCGAACCAGCCAAACCAGTCCACAGTCGCTATATACGGTCATGAGATATCAACAATCCCTGAAGGTATTATAAGTTAAAATTATTTTTTCATACATAACAATTTTTCTTTAAAAGTGTGTTCTTAAAATGTTGCACTCGAATTTTACAGATAACAACCCAAATTGGGCATTCCATGAATGGGTGCTGGATAACAAGAAATGGCACGGTTACTACAACATATATAATGTGCCAGGGCAGATTGGCGATGTCAGTCAGTTGATCTCTGTATAATTAAATTTTATTTATTTGCAGGTAACAAAGCTAACATTATGTAACTGCAAGATAGAGAGCCTATTTGTTGTGCCGATCCCATTTTCAGTACGACTGACCTGGGCCTCGGCCTCGATGCCACTGCCGTAGAGGACCTCACCGGACCCAGACCATTGTACCTACCCCCCAGGCAGCAGACAACATATGCTTGGGAGGGCCGATCTATAGTAGGTGCGTATACAGTCGGTGATCCAGGAGGATCCATGGGCCAATTCATGGCTGATCACTCTGTAGCATGATCCATGGGCTGCCGGTTCAGGATCGGGCATCCAGGAGGAGATGGATGTGGATGATCCTGATGACGAGGAGCCTGCAGTTTTGCAGAGGTGTGTGCAGCCGCGCAGGGCGTGCGGGGCACCAGTTAGGTTGTCTCCCTCGTTGATAGTTTTTTTATATTTCATATTGTAGACCTGATTGTAGTATTTTATATTTTCATTGCTATATTTTATGTTGATCAGACAATATTTTGTTATTTTATTCACTTAGGATTTTATTGTTTCATTTTGTTTTATTCTGTTCTCTCAGTTTTTTTTTTTATGTGATGACGATCGAATAAGCCGCGATTGATTCGTCTTTCAGGGATAAATGTTGAAGAAAACGGCGTTAAATTTGGACTATCCACTTGACATAACAAATCATAAAAATAAAATATTCAAAATTGTATAATCAGAAATTTATAAAACACATTTATAAAACAAAATTTACCAAACAAAAAAATATAAAACAAAATAATCTAACCAAAAATGTAAAACAAAATAATCTAACCAAAAATATAACAAAATACATATACAAAAAATAACCAAACATATAACAAAATATAACAAAATTAAAAAAAAAAAAAAAATGGTGGACCGCCCCCCCTCTAGGGTGCGGTTTCGTAGTCATAGTGGATCGCCCCACAGGGGGGCAGTCTGGGGTGAAGGGTGGATCGCCCCTCAGTGGGATGATTTGGTTAGTTTTAAAAAGAAATTAATTTCCTGGTTATTTTTATTAATTTTTTTGGGTTATTAATAAAAAAATCGGCAATCCGGGCTCAACATTGCTATAATTAATATAGCTACATACCTTATATATATATAGAGGAGAGTTCAAATGCACCATTTTTTGTGCTCCAATATACTCCATATTATTTATCTCTGTTTTCAAAATCTGTACAGTCAATCCGAACCGCTAAACATGTTCTTCATAATAAAATATGCTTGGAGACCAAATTTTATATTTTTAATAAAAAAAATTATCATTTTTCTTCATAGGTTTTCACTTTATCAGATGGTCAATAATCTCCTTAAAACAATGATTTTGTATCTATGAAAAATGATAGTAAAAATATTCTAAAAAAATATAAAATTTGGTCTCCAAGCATATTTTATTATAAAGAACGTGTTTAGCAGTTTGGATCGACTGTACAGACTTTGAAGACATAGATAAGCGATGTGGAGTATATTGGAGCACCAAAAAATAGTGCATTTGAACCCTCCTCATATATATAGAGAGAGATAGCCTAGCATGCTTTGGAAATTAAAAGCCTTTAATTTGCATTTCAGACCATTAGATATGCTTTAAAAACTATGAAGATCAATTTGATCATATTCAAAAAATGTCGCTGAAATGAGTAAAAATGTATCTAATTGGAGGCGTCCAGTAAAATAAACCCCCCCGGAACCCCCTCGCGCTCTCTCTCTCTCTCTCTCACCCATACCTAAATCCAAATCGCACACAAGCTTTCCTCTCGTGGTGCTCTGCTCCTCTTCTCTCGGTGCTTAGACCAGTCGCTAATCCGCTGTCCCCTTCTCTCGGTAGAACATAAACTGGAAAGCTGCACAGAACATTTCATAAGTTTTATGGAAAGCCCCTCTTACTACTACATTGCTCAATATTACCAATTGGAGTCAATTTCAGTTGCTTAAACAGAGAATAAGGTTTTAATGGTGTGATTTGCTATATTCATTCTAATTTCGGTGTCCAAGGTTCAACCATGAAGCTGGCAGTAAGTTTGTAATGAATCACATCTTAGTTATCAGCATTTACATGAAGTTAGTATGAATGAAATTTCAATGAGAACGAGTTTTATCTCAATTCTAAAGAAGCTGTGATAAACCTAATTAGTACCAAATAGTGAAATTCAATATCTCACAGCTCTGATCGATCACTATTAAGTTGAAAAAGAACTTAAATTGCAACAACTTGTGAAATTTCTTAAAGAAAGCACAAATTTCTAAAAATAAAACGAAGTTATTACAAAATACAACAAATTTGAGAGTGAAAGAGGGAACATTGTACCTTTACACATAGAGAAAGAGAGACCATTGTACCTATATAGATATCAGATCTGAGAAAGAGGGACGTCGTAAGGAATAGGACTGGAGCGAGGCTCGACCGAGAGAAGGGGGCAACGGATCAGCGACCGGTCTAAGCACCGAGAGAAGGTGGCGCCGGGAGAGGAAAGCTTGTGCGTCAAGGAGCGAGGGGGTTCGGGGTGGTTTATTTTACTGGACGCCTCCAGTTACTGGAGATGTGTTTTTACTCATTTCAACGACATTTGTTTTAATCTGATCAGATTGATCTGCACAGTTTTAAAAGCATATCCAATGATTTGAAATGCAAATTAAAAGAGGTCTTTTAATTTGCAAAGAAACATTTATTTTCTTGCAGCAAAATTTGATCTAATTTCATGTTTGTTTACTTATCCATCTAGCTGATGGAATATCGAAATATTGAAGGGCTATGAATATTATGAACCGTTAGATTAAAAATGTTCCATCCTGATTATCAATGGATGTCTCCATTTAACAATTCAGAATTCATATTTTTATGTGAATCTATTAAGTGACAGCTGGGCCTCAATTTCCAGTTTAAAGAGAACTCCAAATTTCTACTCTCTGACAATCATGTCCCACCCTGCAAAGAGTTCATTTTAGCGCTTTTTCTCCTCTCTCTCTGACAATCATGTTCCACTATTCAGCGTTTCAACTTGTAAGATCCATTATACTGCTCTCTCTCCTTTTCTCCCTTCTATACTTCACCTCTCTCAAATTCCAACAGAGACGCATAGAGAGAAAAGAGAGAGAGAGAGGTGCATATGTTGTAACGCCAAATAAATCTGACGTGAGAAAACAATCTAAACTAAATTTCAATTTATCTTAACTTTATTAGTAGGCCGTGATATAAATGAAATTGATTTCCATACCAAAAAAGGCGTAGCCCAATTAAAATTTCAGCAGCCCATATTTTGTTTTCAAATAACCAACTCATGTATCCACCCCTTCATTTGAAAACCAATCCCATCCCCTGTACATGGGAATCACATCCTCTGCTGCAGTTTTAAAGTGCAGCAGAGTGCTGCACTTTAATATCGTCCGTTAATTTTTGATCGGACGGACGAAATAAAATTTTTGCACGAATTTTAAAACAAAATTAATACTGCCCCCTCCATCATCCGAGCACTCACCGGCTGGAGATTAAATCTGAGCCGTCCAAAAGTGCAGCACCCTGCTGCACTTTAAAACTGCAGCAGAGGATACGGATCCCTGTACATGCCTCTCTCCTTTCAAAATGAAAATTTAAAACTAAATAAAAACCCTGCCACCGAACCCTCCTATTTAAACTAATCTCTCTCTCTCTCTCTCTCTGTTCACTCCACACAACCCTCCCTCTCTAACCGTCTCTCTCTCCTTTGTTCTGAGGAGACCCATCCTTGTCCCCTTGTCTCTCACCCAACCAACCCCCTCTGCCATATATTTCTCTCTCTCTCAAAGTGCTGCCACACCTCTCTATTTGGTTGGAAAATTTCTGCAACATAAGGTATCAAAACAAGTTATTATTTGATGCATCGATTGATTGATTGATTAAAAATATATTAGTTTGATATATTTAATTAGAGTAAATTTTCTGAACTAGAAGTATAAAAGATTTTATCATTCCGTGCATAAAATAATTAATTAGAACATGTTAAATTGTTATCTTTAGATAGAATAAATTGTGTCAATTCATGAATGATTAGACTTTTAATTTCCTTATGATTTGGAAATGTATTTGTTCTAAGAATTTCTGAAATTATTATTTAAGTCTGAAAATTTTCTTTTAAAGTCGTGGAGTTTGATATTTATCAAGAACATATAATTAGTATATATTAATTTAAAAGCAAGAGATTAATTCTGAGATATTTGGTTATTAATAATCTCTTTAGTTTTTTTTTTAAAAACCGAAATTATTTTTTTATATATATAAACAGATATTCAATTGTGAACATATAATCATATATATATATATATATATAGCATCTAATTAACTTACTTTTGGCAGCACCCTTTCGGTTTGGTGAAATGAAAGTTTCCTGGAGGCTCCTTTTAGACTTTTTTAAAGTTTCTTGTAAGGCCTTGCAATATGAGAAATGGTTGTTCAAATCTATATAAACATGGCATTTTCTTGTGCCTTGTGAGGAAATACACGATTTTTCTGCCGGTGTATTTGTGTTAATTGAGGTCTTATGGGTACAAATGGAAGTACCTTGTGGAAATTTCACATCATTTAAGCATCTTTATTTCTTAAATTGTTATTATTCTTTTTTAGTTAAAATGCGGACCAGTACTTGAGAAATGTGAATTGCAGAGTTTGATTTTGATGCTAGTAATAACTGGTGTGATCTCGAGGGTATTATAGTCTTTTAATATTTGAAGACCAGATCATTCAAAGTTTTGAGGAGTAACCATAGTAAATTAACCTAGGTACTATTGGCACATGCTGCAAAGTGACAACAGTATCAAATATTGAAACAATTGATATTAGTTTATTCTGTGAAGAAGTTTTTTTGTTACATTTTGATAGCTGGAATTATTTATATTGCCTTAAATTGCAAGTATCATATTATTCTCCCAAAATTAAAGAAGGTAATTAAAATTCTTTGGAACTGTAGGAGTTGTATACAAGAGAAGGCAATTATCGAAGGAGCAAAAGTGATAGGGTGAAGACTAGATACTAAGGTGTTGAAACAAGGCACCACTATCTATTCTAGAGGCCCTTCAAGTAGTAAGTTTGATAAGTTTTACATTGCACTTATACAGTTTGGGTATATAGGGGAGCAGGTATGATACTGGCACAGGGGGCTTTCAAGCATACATTGTGCAAATATAATAAATATAAGGCATTATTGTCAATTATGGAAACAATGATGCAGTTGCAGTTGGCAATGATGCAGTTGCATGTCAATTATAATAAATATAAGGCATTATTGTTTGCTTATTGGTAAACAATCTCGTCGGCAATGATGCAGTTTCATGTGGCGCATCCGATGGCATTGATTTGTAAGTAATAATAAAAAATTCCTTATTGGTAAACAATCTCGTCGGCAATAATGCAGTTGCATGGTTAGTTAATAACCATCTGTGTGGCTAGTTAATTCTGTGGCGCATCCGATGGCATTGATTTGTAAGTAATAATAAAAAACTAAATCTTCGTGAATCTGTGTGGATAGTTAACAACCATGGGGATTCTAGTAGTATATTTCATCTGTGAGCGTCTCTATTTTTCTCTCTATCATACACTTGCGTGATTAAAGGAAAGAGTATGGGTGAATTTATTGTATTTCACAGGGATGGAGGGAAACTGACCCGAGAGCGGCAGCATGAAACAGTTTGTCAGGACACTCGCTTTTTGAAAGTATTAAAGCTATCTGATATTTATATTATCAACAGGTTATCAGGAAAATGTATATGCAATGACATTTATATTTATGTACTTTTTTTTAATAATTTAGGTTGATAAACATAGAGAAATAAAAAAAATGTATATATTGTTGTTGGATTTGCTATGTACAGTGTGTAAGCAGTAAGCTAATTCTTGCATGATATGTAACTTTTTTTGCTTTGTTATATCACCATAAATTCATACAACATATCTTGTTTGTTTTTGCCGAAGCAAAGTGAGACACCCCTCTAGTATATACTATATACTACACTGGGGTGTAGTTATTAATTTGATGCATTGGCTTGTTAAATACCAATGTCAATGAAATTACTTTAATTATTTTTTATCTCAATTAAATATATTGGCTTATTCTAAAGATCAAATTTTAAGTTTCCAAACTGAGAAATTTTAATTAAATATTGCTTGCTGCTGTGATTTGTTTTTATTCACCATTTAAAAGGAGATCTCAAATAAACAAAAATGTTACTGTCTAAGGAATCAAACTTTTCCAACGGAAGCCTCATGGAAATAATAAGTTTAACTATAAAATAATATAAACTGAATCAATAAAACATTTCCATGTGCACAGTGGTCCAGTATTTCCATGAACTTTTACTATAAAATAATATAAACATATTAAACAAAACATTTCTAAGGGCAGCTCATGGAAATAATTTGTCTCTCCACCTTCCACTTATTTCCATGGGCATGGGGCAAGGTATTTCCATGACCTTTTAATAAAATATAATATTTTGTCTATTTGATGGGTCATGGGTCATGCCAAACTATTTCCAAGGACGTATAGCACACATTTTCATGGGCAAACAGCAAGGATCTCCATGCGCTACTATTTCCATAGGCCTACCGTTGGAAATAGTTAAGTGTGTCAGAAAACACAATTTCTTTTCCATGAACCTTCCTCCTCTTGGAAATAATATTTCCTCCTCATGGAAAAACCAGAAATTCTAGTAGTGGTAGTCTCTCTCTCTCTACACATATATATCCAGTGGCGGAACCAGGAATGAAAACTAGGGGGCCATAAATAATTTAGGGCCCATAAGCAAAAAAAATCTAGACCAGTATCCTCTGCGGAGGTTTGTGGTGCAGAGCTGATCGGACGGTCCAGATTTACTCTTAGCCGGTGAGTGTTCGAGATGATAGAGGGGGCAGTATTAATATTCTTTGAGATCCGTGCCATAATCTTATTTGGTTCGTCCGACCAAAACGAACGGACTAGATTAAAAGAACCGCACGACCTCCACAGGTAAAAGCTTCGCAGAGGATGTGATTCCAAAATTTTAGAAGGTACCAAGAGCTCATAAGTAAAAAAAATTATGTATATTTTTTGAAATTTTTTGTATATTTTCTTGGCCAAGGGGGAGCCAGGGCCTAGGTTGGCCCCTGCCTTGGTTCCGTCCATATTCATATTTTTGGGCTCTCAAAAAAATATATATATCCACTTGAAAACAACAACCAGGATATATAACTAATATAAACAATTTTTGACAGAGATTATTATAAATTTATAAGTCGTGCAGATGATATAACGAATATCATATATCTTTAATTTCTTTTTAAAAATAGATATAGATTTCATTCTGACAAAAGACTTCTAGAAAAAAAAAATATCGAAATTAACAAAATTATTATTTTAAAAAATAAATCAATTGATATGGCTTGATATTATCCTTTCCCTCGTTATTACGAGATATCAATTAAGGGATAGGAGTAGGTCCGATGGGCATCGGACCTATTTTAGGTTCAATTAGCTCTAACACTGTACGATTATCATTGAGATTTGTACGCACGGAAACTGAAAATACATGCACGGATTTTAATGAGTTCACACGAATCTTGATGCAGATCTGATGGTCATTTCATTTTTAATGGTAGATCCGATGGGCATCGGAACTACTCTCTAAGTCATCAATTAATAGAACGTGCCGAGACATACAATAGTGCCCTAACCTAGCTAGGTTCGATAAAAAAACAACTTTTATTTTGTGGCCTTGAAGTTATCAGAAAAAAAAAAAAAATGAAGACAGGTGTCTGTGTCTAATTGGATACTGGGAATACCTAGGACAGTTTAAATAGACCCTAGCAGCTCTTACTAAATCACTAAAACTAGAGGCCCGTCATTCCGACCCCTATCTAAGAATGGGAGACAAGGTTCGCATTAAGTTCATTTCAAAAATAACATTTCCATTCTCTTAGGGTACGTTTGAATGCACTCTAAAATAGCTAGAATAGCTACTGTTTAGAATAGTAAATAAGAATAGCTACTGTTTAAGAACAGTGCTATTCAGAACAGTTAAAAAGTTGTTTGGATTGCATATTTGGAATAGAGTTTGGAGGAAATAACTACTGTTTAATAATTTATGTGTAAGATTAAATATAATACAATATAATATTAATTCAAATATTAAATGTAATATAATATTATTTTCAATATTAGATTAGTATTAAATAAAATTTTATATTAAATATAATATAATATTAGTTTAAATATTAAATGTAATATAATATTATTTTAAAAATTAGATTAGTATTAAATAAAATATTAGATTAAATGTAATATAATATTATTTTAAATATTAGATTAAATATAATATAATATTATTTTAAATATTAGATTAAATATAATATAATATAATATTAAATATAATATAATATTAGTTTAAATACTAAATGTAATATAATATTAGTTTAAATACTAAATGTAATATAATATTAGTTTAAATACTAAATGTAATATAATATTAGTTTAAATACTAAATGTAATATAATATTAGTTTAAATACTAAATGTAATATAATATTAGTTTAAATACTAAATGTAATATAATATTAGTTTAAATACTAAATGTAATATAATATTAGTTTAAATACTAAATGTAATATAATATTAGTTTAAATACTAAATGTAATATAATATTATTTTAAATACTAAATATAATATAATATTAGTTTAAATATTAATGTAATATAATATTATTTTAAATATTAAATATTATATTATATTAGTTTAAATATCAATGTAATATAATATTAATTTAAAAATAAAATTAGTATTAAATAAAATATTAGATTAAATATAATATAATATTAGTTTAAATATTAAATGTAATATTATATTATTTTAAATATTAAATGTAATATAATATTAGTTTAAATATTAATGTATATAATATAATATTAATTTAAAAATTATATCAGTATTAAATAAATACTAGATTAAATGTAATATAATATTATTTTAAATATTAGATTAGTATTGAATAAAATATTAGTTTAAATATATTACAATGTAATATTAATTTAATTATTAAATATAATATAATATTATTTTAAATATTATATTAGTATTAAATAAAATATCAGATGGAATATAATATAATATAATATTAATTTAAATTTTAAAATATAGTATAATATTATTTTAAATATTATAATAGTATTAAATAAAATATTAGATTAAATATAATACAATATAATATTAATTTAGATATTAAATATAATATAATATTAGTTTAAATATTGGATTAGTATTAATATTAAAATCAACAAATGCTATTCTATGTTTTTGTAAGAATAGCGAATAGCACTGCTATTCTAAAAACAGTAGCTATTCCGAATAGCTCTAAATGTCGTTTGGATGTACGTTGTTCCGAATAGCAATGCTATTCCGAAAACAGTAGCTATTCTTGTGCATCCAAACATACCCTTAGTAAGCTATTTCAATTACTTCAAAGTTAATCATACATTTAATCTCAATTACTTCAAATTAACTGTAGGTGGATACACTTGTTATTAGTGTGGACCTAAGTTGTTGCCGTTGTCGACAAGCAATCCAGGATTATCTCTGCCAGTTGCAACGTACAATGACATATAAGAGAATTGTTCAAAATCTTTGCTAAATTTTCCATGTACAATTATATATATATTATGAACATCAATTATAACATATATTCTTGTAATTTTTTTCTCTCGTTAATTAGGTAAGCAGTGCATGCGCATTGTGTCAATTGTCTATGACGAGAAGAATAATAATGTGGTGGTATCTGGCCCTTTTGATCCGGAGCAACTCAAAAGAAAGCTCCTTTGCAAGCTTCGTAAAATAATCATTTGCATAGACATTAGGAAGCCACCCGCGCCACCGCCCCCGCCACCGCCTAGATGTGATGAAAGCAAATGCATAAAAAACTGCAAGAAACGCAAATGCGAATGTGAATGCAAATGCAAATGTGAGTGCGAATGCAAATGCAAATGTAAATGCGAGTGCGAATGCGAACGCAAATGCAAATACGAACGTGACTGTGACTGCGACTGCAAAAAGAAGGATCCACCAAAACCACCACTGAATCCAAAGCCGCCAACACAAGTTACATTAATGGTTTGTTGTGCTCGTCCATGCCCATGCTTCAAACCATGGTCCAACTGTTACATATGTTGCTCTTGTGGGGTAGAGAGTTGGCCCGGAAGGTGCGGTCCCAGTTGGGGCAGTGGGCCCAGTTATGGGGGTCATCCACCGTGGGGTAATTGCGAGTCAAGTCAGCCACCTAAAATCATCTGTGAATCCATGGAACCGCCTTGTAGCATCATGTAAATAATTGAGCTAGTCTGCTAAAAGGGGTGAACCCCTCTTGCTTATCATGCTTGTGTAGTACTCGTGAAACAACAATTGTACTTGTATTATCGTCTTAATTTAAGTGTTATATGTTTTTATGTTGTTATTGGTATCTGTATCAGGTGTGTAATTGTGTATATTTTGTTATATGAATAAACGAGTGGTCTACTATTTTTCCATTGTATGAGCTTTAATGAGAACAGTGTATCTAATTAATTAAATAATTAAAGACAAATTTGAATTTGTACATATCGATTTCAGTGGAAATTTTGGAATAATTTGATATAGTTCGATGTGAGGTTATACCAACTCAAGAATTCCTCTTAAGATTAAGGTATTTATGTGGCTTGTTAAGAAAAATAAAATTTTAACCAAGGCAAACCTTGCCGATCTTATTTGTCCATTTTGTAATTTTTTTGAGATAACTGATCATTTGTTTGTCACCTGTCTTTTGGCTCATTCTATTTGGTCATGGATAGCAAATTTCAATAATTTTACTTTTAATTGTGACACTATTTTAGACCTTTCGCTTTTAGATGCTTGGATCCCTCTTAAAGATCATAAGTTAATAGAACTTATTAGGGCTGCTACAATCTGAATTATTTGGTTAACTAGAAATAATGTGTGTTTTGATAGTTCTGTCGTACCTACTTGTAAATATTTAGGTTCTCAAATAATTGTTGTTACTTCTTTTTAGTGCAAGACAAACATGGATGACTCTTTTTTTAAAATTAACTTTGATTTTTCCTATGGATGTTACACATTTAAATCAGGCAGGCAACATTATCATTCTGTCGGATTCCGTATCCAGGAAGGGGAAAACAACCAATGAGATTCCGAGGATGATCTAGCACTTGGATTAGAGGGATCTGATTTATCAGATTATCTTCGATATAGGGATGAGATTGATGTTGTTGATGCTGCTTATTTCGATATGGACTCTACTGTTGATTCTAGTTCTTCTACTTTTACGTAGTTTCCTATTTTTATTGGCTGTTATGTTTTGTAGTTTATGCTATCTACTTTTATGTTTTTAGTTATCCACATGTAGCTTTCCAACTTGTGAGATTAGTTCTTAGTTGTTCTTTTTTATGTTGTTGGTTGTTTTATATAAACTATTTTGTTTCTATGGAAACAGGTGGGCACTTTTCAAAAAAATATAAAAGGTATACCAACTGAAAAACATTCATTTTTTGAAAGCGATGTGTATTTATGAAATGTGAATACTTCTTTAAATTGGACATTTATCAGAATTATTGTTGGAACCTGGCTGGAATGGAGCTAAATTGACATCCTGGGCTCAAATTTATCTTCATTATCCATAACATTAAATTATCCCCAATTTCACCTAATTTTACGTCCTCATGTAGACATATATAATAGCATAGCCCTAATCAATGATACAGTGGAAAACGATATGGCAGGTGGTCAGGTGGATAGTCTTCATCGTCTCTGAAGTGATAGATGTAACCCTAAAAAATAAAAGTTGGTGATAGATAGCATGTACGATAGTTTTCATTTTTGCAGATTGTACATATTTTTCACAAATTTGCAAGGTAAGGTTAATAAATTCTGCACCCCCTACCCCCTGTTTTTTTTTTTTGGTAACTATTATAGCCATTTTGGATGAATAGTGATATATTTTGGGCTATAGAGGAGATCCAAGTTATTTGCGCCGTGATTTTTATTTATATCCAATATTAAATGGAAATTGTCAAATATGTCCATAGAAGTTACGGAATTTTTAAAATATCCAAGCCGGTCAATTATTGGCCGGTCCTTAATTTTTAATAGAAACTGGCCAAAAATTGGCCGGTTCTTAATTTTTTTTTTAGATAATTGATATATTAATTTCCCGAATTTAATATTAAGACGATTTTTTGACAAAATTTATTGACTGATTTTGTTTTTTCGACTATTTTTATTATGATCTGTCAGTATGGTTTATATTTTCCCGAACTAATCTCCACCTCTCCAGGTGGTTTAATTTTATTTGGGTATGAAGCCTTAATTTTTAATTATTTTTATTATTTTCATTCATTTTTTCAGAAATGTAAAATAAAACAATTAATTTTGTTTCCATTTAAGCATAAAAGACTTATAACTTTAACAATTATAGAATCAACATTTTTTTAAATAGCATCACTTTCTATATTAACAATATTCAATTTAGAAAATAATTAAATAAAATATTTTTTGAAATTGCAAACAAACGAATATTTTGTTTAGCAGTCCAACATATTTTTGACAAAATAAATTGATATCCACATAAGTTTTAATATCAAATCAAGCCTTGAGCCACCAAATTCTTGTCAAAAAAGAAATAACCTAAATCAAAGTATAACTTTAGACATCAACCAAATATGAATAATTTAGATTGGTATAAATTAGAATAACCAAGTTAAACTTCATTAGTTTTAGTCCACAATCAAACACCACCTATAGACTTGCAATTGCACTTTTTCTACATATACAATTAATTCAAAAGAAAAGGATATCATGTAACTATCTGACTTGACTCCAGTGGTTAGGAGTTATGGTCAGATTAACACTCTTTGGTGGTTTCTAATCAAATCGTGGGTATACCCACTTTCTTCAAAAGAGAGAGAGAAGGATTTCGCATGACCAATTTTGACTCTTTGTGACTATCTGACTTGACTCGAGTGGTTTGGAGTTATGGGCAGTTAGATCAACATCACATAGCTTACTATCCGACCAAGATAAGACTGAATAAAATGGTTCAGAAAAAAGTTCATTTAAAGGTGACAGATCAAAATTACCTTATATAAAAAAACAACATCAAAACGAAACTGTTCGACCTGCAATCGAGCAATTAAAACCTTTACAATTTTCTCAGAGGTTTATATAAATTAATTCGAAACTTTAAAATTTTTACATGTAGACACATCACTCATAAGGTAGAAGGATTTCAACGGTTTGGATTCGTTGTTCGAAGTTAATCCAATAAATTTTAAAGTTAAGAGTACAAAGAGACTTGGTACTCCTAGAAGCATCCTAGTTCTACTCATATAATAGATAGTGGAGCAAAGGCCACGACTTTTGTGTGTGATGTTGTATATTCAAAACTCACATGGGAGAATCCCTAGTAAATATTAAATATTTAGGTTGATTGACCTCCAACTTTCACTCCAAAAAGCAAAATATATATATATATATATATATGTATATAGAAGTTGGCTAATATCAATTCAGTTGTTCCTGAGGTCCCGTGCAACCAAGTTGTTTTTCAATTTTCGAAGTCCAAATCGTCGATCCAAACCGTTAGATGTGTTCTCTATATTAAAATGTACTTGGAGAAATTTTATATTTTTTGGAATTTTTTTACTATTTATTAAGCCACTTTGAAAATCGCTGATCCAACGGTGGCTTCTAATTTTACTGTTTTGTTAAGCCACCGTTAGATCAGCGTTTTTCAAAGTGACTTAATAAATAGTAAAAAAATTCCAAAAAATATAAAATTTGGTCTCCAAGTACATTTTAATATAGAGAACACATCTAACGGTTTGGATCGACGATTTGGACTTCGAAAATTGAAAAACGACTTGGTTGCACAAGACCTCAGGAACAACTGATTTGATATTAGCCAACCTCTAGAGGTTGGCTAATATCAAATCAGTTGTTCCTGAGGTCCCGTGCAACCAAGTCGTTTTAAAATGTACTTGGAGACCAAATTTTATATTTTTTGGAATTTTTTTACTATTTATTAAGCCACTTTGAAAATCGCTGATCCAACGGTGGCTTCTAATTTTACTGTTTTGTTAAGCCACCGTTGGATCAGCGTTTTTCAAAGTGACTTAATAAATAGTAAAAAAATTCCAAAAAATGTAAAATTTGGTCTCCAAGTACATTTTAATATAGAGAACACATCTAACGGCTTGGATCGATAATTTGGACTTCGAAAATTGAAAAATGACTTGGTTGCACGGGACCTCAGGAACAACTGATTTGATATTAGCCAACCTCTATGTTCAATATCGATAATGAAGAAAGATTTTATTGTGTTCTTCCACATTATATAGAGATTTATAGATCAATTTTGTTTCAACACATCAATTTCTCGAAGGATTTCAAATCAAGACTTGTGTACGTTATTTTTTTTTTTAACTGTGATTTGTTGTACTTTATTTTCTTTTCAATTATTCATCTCAATTGCATTAGATACTAAATCAAACAATAGAAATTATACTATACGAGTTTTATTTGATAATATATGGTTTTTTAATTTTTTTATTCTTGTAGAAAGATTTCTAAAGGAATAAAAGTCATTCATGATGCAGATGCATTTATGGCTCAATCATGATCTAACTATAATTATATGCGTGATTATTGATTGAATTCTCATAAGTATATTTGTTGGCACATTATTAGCCATTTATGTTGATTTTTTAATTTTCAAAATCATATATATATATATATATATATATATATATATATATATATTTTTACATATAATGTAACTATGGAAAAAAAATGAAAGAGATCATGAAAAATCTTATCTTTCTTGAGTTACTGTATAAGATAGTAGCTTAATTTTTTTTATTCTTGTATTATAATTTTTAAACTATTAAATGACAAACTAATTTATTAGATATATTTTATATATCACGTATTATGCATACACAAGAATCTATATCATTTTAATTTAATCTACTATATGCATCAAGAGTTAACAAAATCAACAACTCAAATTTTGACGATTTAACCCCTCTCTTGATGGCTATCGAAATGATTATTAAAATTACCTCTATTCTATTCAATTGAATGTAACTTAGGTGAGTTATCATTCAGATCACAGGGTAACTCGAATAAAAAGAAATAAAAGACAAATTTTAAATCCAATTAGGTTTTGAAGTAGGGTTCGTGCATATTTTATTTTGATTTTTTTATTAATAGAAAAATACATAAAAATATCAATAAAGGTGAATGATTTGAGAAAATTTTGAAATCTAAGAAAACTGTTATGATTTACAACATCCATAGAATATTATGAATCATAACGTTCAAATAATAAATAAAAAAAACTGAAGGTTATAATCCTAACGTCCGGTACCAATTTCGTTCAAAATACAGTTTTGTTTGTGTCCTATTTTATAATACTAGTGCTACAATTAGCAGCAGCAATTTCTCAATCGTATAAAATGAAATAAAAAAAGAAAAATAATTACAACTAGTGCTACCAAGTACCAATTTCATGTTTTTTTTTTTTTATTAATCATGTCAGGAAAATTATAAACTATAACGGCTTTTTTTTAATTATGAAAATTTCCAAAATTATTAACCTTGCTCAATATTTTTTATTTTATTTTTCTATTAATAAAAAATCGATATTTTTATTGGGCTCGGTCCGGTCGGATATGCAACGCTCTATCGGGTCATATAACAGCGGATACATACATAAATTCGAATACCGATTCTGTACAATACCTGACAGTTTATAATGAGATCTGAATCGTTAGTTTTAAGTTAGCACGAATCACAAAATGGATTCCCTATTTCTATAAATAAATACCTTATTGTACTCAGTCCGGTACCTGAAGGAATCCAGACTCGCATAATTCATCGACAATTCGAAATTCGTATCCTCTGCATTAACTCAAAAGGTAATATTTTGAGTTAATGCATTACAACCGTCGAAAATGAGTTAAGATCCGTGAGGACTAGATTCGCACTAATAGTACAGGATACTGTGTTAAAATCAGACGGCTGGATTGACTCAGTTTAAAATCATACGGTCGAGATGAATTAACGGAAAAGATTCTCTTTTGAGTTGATGCAGAGGATACGTGTTGGACAATCCGTGCAATTGGCTAGACTCTACAATTACCTTGCACAGTTTCCTTCTCTACAATGGCACCTTCTTCTTCCTTCTCTCCTTTTTCTTTCGGCATCTATCCATCACCTCTCTTCTGCCCCCTCCAATTTCTCCCCTTTTCCAAACCTCACCACTTCCGGTCTCGCTCCCGCATACACGCTCTCCGACAATGGCGAGAATACGAGGATGCTGTCAAAGACAAGGACCTCGCTCGTGCTCTCCGATTCCTTCAATCTACGCAATCCTCTTCCATCGATTCTTCCTCAAATTCCAATCCAGGTCTCAATATTAACTCCGGCTTTAGTGCGCTGGATTGGGAGAGGCCGGAGAGGGATTGGGAAATGCTGGATACTTGCTTGAATGCTGATGATATGAGGCTCGTTGGTAGAGCTTATGGATTTCTCCAAGGTCGAGGTTTCTTGAAAAATTTCGCAAAGTGCAGGGATATAGGTATAATTTGGAAGCCCATATAAGATTTTTATTGTCTATAGTTTTGATTATGTCAAAATTACGAAATGCTCTTTTGCGACTGCTCAAGTCTAAAATTTAAATATCAGTACAGTCAATTTCTGAATATCTATGTCAAAATCAAGATAAAACAAGACACATAGATGAAAGGAAAACACTATATTGAGTTCAACTGGTTTTCAATCCCGCACTGGATCAGTAGTGCTGGATATATCAGTATTTTCATAAATATTAATCATTTTATTCTGGGTGTTATTTTTCATAAGAAATTGATCATCAGTTCTGTTTCCCATTTTGAAGGCTGTGAAGAAATGACTAATGTTATTTGCTTCTCTGCAGTTATTGAAGGACCAAGGGAGGTTACTCCAATGGTATTAAAGGAATATACTGGATTGGAAGGTGAGATGTCTAAACACCCATAATCGTACCAGCTGATCAAATCATCTTGGTACAAAGACAAAATGAGAGAGCCTAGCTTCACTTATGTCTTAATTAAGCTAAAACCTTAACTAATTACCATTCTGTCCAAAGAGGACTTCCATCGCAATTCGCAAGCCAACATTTCTTATAAATTTTATTTCTATTACAGCTATTAAGCTTGCGCCCAAGAAGTGGGGCATGTCCGGAACCTCTCGGCTTGCTTTGATTGCATTCTTCGGAAGTTCCACATTCTTGGTTAACCAAGGCATCGAAATTCGGCCAAATTTGGCAGCTATTCTTGCTCTGGCAATTGCGGATTCAATTTTTCTTGGGGGAACGTGCCTCGCTCAAATCTCTTGCTTCTGGCCTCCACACAAGCGCCGTATAATAATTCATGAAGCTGGGCATCTTCTTACTGGTACGTTGCACAGTAAAACTTGCTATAAAAACTATGCGGGTCTTTTGGGTCTCTACCATGGGGCTTTTGGGCTTTACTAGCTTGAACTGAAGCTTATATCAGCCTTGGCCCATATGCTGGAATTAAATTTTGATTTATAGTTCTTTAGTATGTTAGCATTTTGGTCTTTCGTCCACAACACATTGCTATGCTACATTTTGCAAAGTAAAATCAGTTAAGGTTGATTCAAGTTCATATAGGTGCAATTGAGCCTCAATTGCTCAGTTGTGGACAAAAACATCAATGTAAGGAAATTTGCACTTATGCAACTAAACCTCATAAATCGATGGTGGTCTTTGTTAAACATCCTATATTACATTAGACATAAGTACTGTTTCTTGGCAGGATAAAAGCCTGTAATTGACCCCTTTTGATTCAATCCTGACAGTTGACCAGAAAGCCAAAATTTATTTTCAGCTTATTTGATGGGTTGCCCAATAAGAGGAGTTATTTTGGATCCTTTTGTGGCTTTACAAATGGGCATCCAGGGACAGGTACGCTTTCTCTCAGTGCATGTATATTTGTGGGTTGGTAATAGGAACGTGCTAATAATAATGTTGGTCAAAATTTGTTTTATTTCTATTTTATATGCATAGGCAGGAACTCAATTTTGGGATGAAAAGATGGAAAGTGAACTCGCTGAGGGTCGTCTGAGCAGCACAGCTTTTGACAGGTAAAGCTGTTAATTACTATTAGTTGTTGAAAGATCTATTACCATGGTAGAGGTTAATTGATGGGTAGGGCTCTTTGAAAATAACATTGAGTTGTTCAATTTGCTTTGTTAACAAATCATGTATTGACATGATTCTTTTATTGGGGTCTGGACGTCTGGTGTTGTCTGGTTCTGTTGGGTCGGTTATTGGGGCATTGATACTATCAGTAGCAAAATCAAACAGGCTTTTAGCAAATTTCTCGCATTTGCAATAAGCCGGCAACATGTAATTTTGGGGCCTTTTGCAAATAATACAAGACTGTAATAAATAAAGGTAAAATTAATAAACATTATCAAAACTGACCTTGGCTTTTTTAGCAAGCAATAGTTCATGAACCGGCTGTTACCAACAAAATAGTTGCAACATATGCTTTCTTAATAGGACTTTGGTTAATGAGTGTTCTTTTTTCACCAAAGGGGAAAATATGCATTCACTGCAAACTTTCCTTTTTTGGATGGGATATTGTTTGTTATTTCTATTTCTATTTTAAAATTTAGGGAGGATCCGGTGACAATTCTCTATATTATCTATCTACATGTCCAATAACATACCCACAAATTTACTTTCTTTTCACTTCATTTGACTTTTTTTTTTTTAAATCCATTGCCAAAATTGTCAAATGATCCCACCTCTGCTTGTTTTTCTATTCTAATTGGTATGCCTTGCAGATATTGTATGGTGCTTTTTGCTGGAATAGCAGCAGAGGCATTAGTCTACGGTGAGGCTGAAGGAGGAGAGAACGATGAGAACTTGTTCAGGAGATTGTGTGTTCTTCTCAAACCTCCTTTGTCAGTACCGGAGGTCTGATATTTTCCTCCTTTTTTATCTATAACACAGATCTCAAGTTAAATACGTTGATTTGTTTTTTTCTATTGATTGCTTTTGGATTTATTGGGATAGTTATTTTCTTTTTTTCTTTTGTTTTTCTTCTTTTCCCTTTCTGTGCTTCATGATCTTTGTTTGTGTTTTTCTTGTACTTCATTAATTCTCTTGTTTTTCTTTGTTCCATTTGGTTTTAGCACCGCACCCTTGTTCTAAAGTATTGTGATACCATCCTGTAGTTTTTTTTTTTTAAATCACTGAAACTGGTGATCTTTCTTGGGTTGGTTTTGTTTAATTTTGTTGGGCTTTTAATTTGATTTAACTTAGAATTAATTCCTTGCGAGAAAGACATGGATTAACTTCATTGACTGCTAACATTTTTTTTTCTCAGGAAGATTTATTTGCATGTGTAATTCTGAAGCTATAAAAGTTTTATATAAACCTTTTGTTTTTGGTATTAGGTCGCAAAATTTAAGCCTGCAAAGTGAAATTGAAAGAACTCCATGCTCTAAACCCCATATTTTTAGACATAAAAGGCTAAAATGGTAAACACTGGCCCTAATCCTTAAAGATATGCGAACCAAAATTGTACGAGCATATTATGTTTATTCAGGATTTTGGTGAAAAAGATTTCTTAAATTGGTCAGATATTAAAGCTCCATTTTCTTTTTAATCTCAGATGGCAAACCGGGCTCGCTGGTCAGTGATGCAATCATACAACCTTCTCAAATGGCACAAACGTGCACACAGTGCTGCAGTCAAGGCACTTGAAGCCGGTCATAGCCTCAGTGTTGTCATTAGAAGCATTGAAGAATCTCTCTCCTCTGGTGTATGACTGTAGATAAATGTGTTCTCTGCTCACTAATTATATGGTGGGATTTGATGCAGGATTAACCCATAGACCAGATAGAGAAGATCCTTAAGTAAAATATGCACACATTAAATTAGATGGAGACAATCCTGAAGAGATGCTTGTAAAAAGGGAATAGAAGTTTGTAGATAGGACAAAAATACATCTTCTTATTGAGCTCTATTCATTTTCAAAGGAAGCAGGAACAGCAGGTTCCTGGAAGGCTAGCTTAGAATGTAAATCTATGTTGTGGGTGGCATTAGATGGTAAATCTTCTGAATAATTACCATTTTTTATCTTCATTTATGCTTCTTGTTTAGTAACTGTTTTCTTTCAAATTCATTATAGTTATTGATGTAGGTGTTTATTTTTAAGCCAAGTGACTTAATCTTTTTTTACTTTGCCCTATATGCTAGTTCTGGTTCGGGAATTGGGAGGAAGTATATCTCCTTTGATCTCGTGTTGTTTTGCGTGTTTAGAAATTTCGTAATTTTGTGTAAATGGATATAATAAAGAATTCAACAAATGCTAACGTCTGTCTAAATATGCGTTGTTGTCTCTTAATATAATTAAGAAAATTAGATGGTATATCTTTCCCTGATTCCAATTATATGGCACAATAAATCATAGTGACAATATTAGCAATTAATTCAGGAATTAAACATGATTTATTTGTTTTTTTATCGTATCCGAACCGAACTCTGAATAAAATACAAAAAAAATGTTCGCGAATAAAACGCAAATCACAACTTATTTGTGGAAAAAATGCAATATTTTTTTACTTCCTTGTACTAAATTATTTTCGAATTATATCCGAATTATGAATTTTTGATCCCGCCGAACCAAACCCAACTAATAAATTCCGAAATATTCTTAGTTGCCATCTTAAAAATCAAAATTTCAACTTTACCATCGCTTTCTGAAAAGCCGAAAATTGCTATCCACGCAGCTTAATTCTGCCAAAATCGCTTTCTGCAAAAGCCCAAAATTGCTCTATCCACACCTCTTCAAAAACAATGATAAAGTTGAAATTTTAACTCCTTAAGATGATAACTAAAAAAAAAATTCGGCAATAAATAAACGAAAAAACTAACCAAGGAATAAAAAATATTCCAAAAAATTTAGTTTAGAAATGGCAGGGGCCGCGCGAACGCGTACCCCCTCTATCACAAATTACGACGTCCACTCTGCCACTTGGGCAGATGGTAGGCCAGCGCTCCCACTAAGTGCAATGTGGGCCTCTAGCCTAGGCCATGCTCCTTCTTGATCGAGCATCGACCCCGTCCAGGTAAGTGCCTTCCTTCGTTGTCCCCAGACGTCTTTTATAGCCCCTCTAGCTGCCCCTCTCCTTTTGTTAGGTATGGTGGGACTAAGCGAACGACATGTGCAAACCGGAATTAAGCGCCTACTGATTCTAATATAATGGGCCGCTGAGGTTTCTGGGCTGTGGTACGTCACCGCTGATTCTATTTATTTAGATGCACTTTCGGCCCACTTTCTCTCTGATTTTCAGATATGAATTCGTATCCTCTCCATTACTGCACAAGGAAATCTTTTACAATTAGTTAATCTGGACCATTATTTTTATCTTGGCACGAATCTCAAAGCCAAATAATATTGCCCCTAGGTCTCCCCGAATCTCAAACCGTAAAGTGAGGCCCATCCTCTACAGTAATGGAGAGGATTTGAATCCGTCAGATATCCCCTTTTTTTCTCCAATTCGAGCAGTCTGAGAATCAGTAAAGATGGGAGAGGAGAAATCGAGAAAGAGGCGATCTTCCCCTTCTCCTTCGCCTGGTAATTTTTTATATATTTCAAAAACAAAGATTATTTCCGACCCCAGTGTAGTTTTTTACTATTTACGGATTTCGTGGGGCTCATTTGTGTATTTTGGATGAAGAGGAGAGGAGAACGCATAGGAAGAAGAGGCATGGTAGAGAAGAAGAAGAACAACAAGAGGAGAAAAAGAGAAGGAGCAGAGAAAAGGAAAAGAAGAGAGAGAAATCAAGCAAGCATGGTAGAACCTCTGAAGAAGACAAAGGTTATCCTTTTTTTTTTGAATTATTTTCTATTTCAGCAGTTATTTTAAATCTACAAATGATACTGCATCAATTCGTTGTCATTTTGGAGCCTCGGTATATCAATTATACATAACTTTTGTCAAAAAAAGGTGGAATTAGTTGTGTCTATCTGCAAGATATTCAAAATTACAATTAAAAATTGTAACTCAGTGTGAAGAGTTATACAAAGTGTGAGGCCTTTGTCACATGAGCTTGTCATCCATTATATTCGCATGACACCTGGTGTCACCTATAGCCTTGGTTTGTCAGCCGACATTTATTCACCACTTGTGGCCAGACTTATTTCCAACACCAAGATTTTGACTTTAATTCTAAGGGATATTAAAATGGTGCTGTTTACTAGAGTAATGTTGAACACAGTTAAGATGTGGCACATATAATATTAATTTTTAGAAGGACTTTGATACTGAGCAAACTTTTGTTATATTGTTTCCTTTTGTTTCCAAGGGTACATGATAGGAGTTAGTCTATGGTGCTTTGCATAGTTCTAATTGACCAGTTCTACAGCTCCAAATTTCAATTTTTGAGATTCAGTTTCAAACAACAGATTTTAGCTTCTCAATTCTATTTACCCATCGAATTTTGCCAGAAGTCAAATTTTGCATACATATATAGGATATTTTTACTACTTTCTTGATATGGGATAAACCATTCCTATTGGATGTTCTAGAATTTTTAAAATCAAGGGTTTTCTCTCTATCCAGAAATAGTTTGAAAATATTACAAAAGATAAAATTTGATTTGCTACAAGATTGCGATTTAGATTGAATTGAACGGCTCGGACCATTGTTTGATTCTCAAAAGAGATTTGGGGCCTAGCATTGACCAATTGGTGGATTTGGTGCTATGCATAGTACCATAGACTTGATATGGTATTAGGCAGAAGCATCATAGATTCATACCTACATAATTATATTAAAATAGCAAGTTTAACTCGGGAGTTCCTGATAGAAGTAGGGTACGAAGAAGCCCTGAAGCAGGTTATGCAGGGCCATATGAGAAAACCTGGTCTGTTTTCAATTGAGATTATGCAACATGGGCGTGTATAAACCCAGTTATAGCACAAAAACTGTCTGAATGAACAAAAAATATAAATCTTTAAATGTCTGATACCATATAATTCAATTATAGGTAATTGATGCTCACTAAATAATAGTTAAAACTATTCATTTGTGCTATGAGTTTTATATGAATGTTCTCCATTGCAAGGCCTATTCCTTGTTATCTGCTACTACTACTTTTGTTTTTGATATTCAGAAAATAATTTACTTCAGTTATAGCTTAGTTGCAATGTTTAGCTCTTGATTCAAACTAAAATTATTTTGCATATGGCAGCAGAGAAGAAGCCAAAGGATAAGCACAAGCACAGAAAGAAAGACACAGTTTCTGTAAGTAACTCCTACATATGCATGTACCTTTTAAACTTGGCAAATTATTTGACACTTTTCATGTAAAGTTCTCCATCTTGGTCGTTGATTTTAGCAACTGAAAGTTAATTTTACTCAAGAAAGTGATCAGTTTGTATTGGTTCTAGACCTGACCGGTTCAGTATCAAAATGGCAACATTACTGACTGCATGTGCATAAAACTTGATTTCTGTGTGAAACTTTTTGACAAGAGCTCAAAATATACTGAACAAAGAAATAGGGATTTTGTATTGAACTATTATATGTTGTTAGAGGTACTGGATCAGTTTGAATGAAGACGTCTGATCCTAGTTTAAATGAACTAGCTTATGACTTTCTTTGGCAGAAAATGCCCTTATCAGTATAATGGTACGTGCGAGTCGGGTACCAGTAGAAAATGTTAGAAGCTGTAGTCATTATCATTAATAAATGTTACTTGATTTTTGCTCTGAAATAGGATTTTAAGCAGCTGTCAGAAGAAGACTACTTTTCTAAGAACAATGAGTTTGCTATGTGGTTGAAGGAAGAGAAAAGCATCTTCTTCTCTGATCTTTCATCTGAATCTGCACATGACTTATTCTCAGGTTTTATTAAGAAGTGGAATAAGGGAAAGTTGGAGCAACGATATTATGACGGCATAAGCAGCGGTCCCCGGTCGGCTCATAAATGGAAGATTAAAGCCTGATCTTTATGGCTTCTCTTTTTGGCTTGCCTTTCAAGTCAAGATGAAACCAGAAGCTTGTATCATTTTCTTGTTAGGTGCTTAGCAGCAAAAAAAAAAAAAATGTTACACTGTAGTTTGTCTAAATGTTTTGTCATACCTGTCTTTTTCGTGTTCTATTGCAAAGTATTGTTCTGTTGGTGGGTACTTGTTTTTCTTTTCTTTTTTCTTATATATAAGGGCCCCGTTAGCTTGACATTCTCTTGTTGAAAGATGAGACCCCTGACAATCTTGGAATTCAGATCCAGTCAGGTACCTGACCTGGTAGAATGAGATTCGGACAATTTATTTTAATCTGGCATGAATCTCAAAGATTCCCTGTGCATGTAAGGCAGGCCTGAAAAATATTGCTCGGCTGGTCTGGGATTAACTCGGGTACCTACCTGAGGGGATACAATCTTGTCAGGCTTGCAGTTTAGTAGGTACTTGCTTGAAGAAGACAACAATGGGTGGTAGATATGTTGCTAAAGATCTGTTCCTGTTTTATATTGATTTTCTTTCAAATATTGGTCAACAACGCAGTAGCTAGTTTACAGCAGTAGGTTTAAGTATTTGTACTTTGTAGGGATTTTGAATAAAAGGTCTTGAATGGCGAATAGTCTACATATTCAATTTCAATGACTTAGCACAAATTGAATCTCTCTTCTTTTTTTCCCCGTGGAATATTCAACCGATGCGCTTCAAAAGATGAAGTGGTATCCGCTATTGCTGTCTTGCTTATTTAATTGTGGTGTCCCCTACATCAGCACCTGATCAAGTGGAGCATTTTTCTATTAGGATGTGAGGTTGGTGCGCAGCGTTTGTTAGTGCGTTTCTGTTTGGTATGGTGAATGTGATGTCTAGGTTTTTTTCATATTTGTGGTAGAGTAGAACTAGGGTGTTCTTAAGTTCACCAAATCTTTTTGTGATCTCAACTCTAAAATCTATTAAATTGATTTCAAATAACAAATTCAAACCGTTATTTTAGTATAAAGTCAAGTAGTTAAAAGGTGTCCAAAAAATAAATACATTAAAATTAATTTATAAATCTCCTAATTTTGACTACTTAACTTCATACTAAATTAATTTGAAATTTTAAAATTTTCACATATATAAATGCATCACTCACAAAGTAGAAGGATTTCAACGATTTGAATTTGTTGTTTGAAGCCAATACGATAGATTTTAGAGTTGAGTTCACAAAGAAACTTAGTGAACTTAGGAACACACTTGTTCTACTCTTTGTTGTGCTATTTAAAATCTCTAGGTTACAAATCGATTTAGCTTTTGAACTAAACTCGTTTCCCAAACTTCAGAAATATAGTATTTGATAAGAAGGCTCAACAGACATGTTCTAGGAAAACTTCACAGACAAATACTAATTTAGCAAAAGTCAGCACTCAAAGGAGAAATCATAACAATGAAATTTTGAATTTATTCCACAATTCAAGAAACATTTGAGAAAACAACACTGGACAGGATAGAAAGAAAACTTCCCTGTCACACAACCAAGGTAAACAGAAACACCAGTGTAACTAATACTGGGAATTTTGTTTTTGTTTTCCTAAAAATTTGTTCAAAGCAACAGAAATCAATGCTTAGCATCCTCTTCTTCACAAAATTTGGTGTATTTGTCAGAGTCCATCAAAGAGCTCAACTCTCCTTCATCACTCAATTTCACCTTTATTATCCACCCTTTTTCATATGGGCTTGCATTGACCTATTGTTGATTAAAAAACAGAAAAAACTCTCAATTGACAAAATAACTCGATCTTCATTCAAAATAGCAAATTACAGTGAATTGAGACATAATAGCAAAATAGAGGATTCAATTGGGCAAAATTGGTTTAAAATTACACCTGATTGGTCAAAATTCAGTGCTGGGTAGTAGTATCTTTAATTAAGCGGGGTTGATTCCAAAGGGTACTGATAAATCCAGTACAAGCTAGAAATAGCTATCGTTTTCATAATATAAAATGCAACGACAAAGGCTAATGATAATAATGGTGCTTTAAGACAACAAGAAAAAGATTAAAAAAATTGCAGTTTCCTAGTACACACTTTTTTCTGTCTAAAATAATCTTAGGCATGATAGAAAGAGATTGTACCAGGCCAGGAGCCTCGCTGAGCTGATCATTGACCTCAACAACCTTACCAGAAACGGGAGAAATGATGTCACTTGTTGCTTTTACACTTTCTACTGCACCAAAATTTGCACCCTGACCTACAGTCACACCCACTTCAGGTAACTCCACATACACCACATCTCCCAAGTGATCCTGTATCATATTACCAAACATCATCTACCACAATCAAAGCAGAACAAATTCAACAAAGCAAAAAAAGAGAGTGTTTTATGACATATACACCTATGCTCTACGAATATTCAGATAGACATATTAATTCTAACATGTGAAGCTAGGGCTCACTCAGAAGGTACTGGACCTCAAATGTGCGCTACTACCCAACTAAACAGAATTATATTTCGATTGCAAAAGCTAAAGTTAAAATTTATATGTGATCGATGATTTTGGAAATACTACCATACATACAATGCATAACTGTACCTCAATTATAATTTAATTTTACCCTATTAAAGAAAGAAAAAGAAGGGGAACCTGGGCATGATCAGTTATACCAACAGTAGCAGAATCACCTTCAACTTTAACCCACTCATGCGTTTCAGCATACTTCAAATCTTTCAACACTGTTAATTCAATAAAAAAGTAAGGACTGAGCATTCATGTTTCATTCCATAACATAAATTTCACCACCAGCCAAAAAAGTATCCAAATTAACCTCAATTGAGTCCCATTAAACTTCAATTATGCAAATCCTTGATTTGCACTTCAGAATGAATGACATCTGAATTTGCAACAATTAACCTTCGGATATGCAACCAAGACACAATTTAGACTAAAAGTATCTTCATATGCACAACAATCAACAAACAAGCAATCAACCTTGTTAAGTCTCCAAAAAATCTTCGAATGAACTTATAATTTATACAAATTTACATTAATCGTTTAAATAATCCTCAACTAAGGAAGTAGCTTTGATTAAAGGAACAATTAGCCTAAAGGTGGTTGCAATTGTGGTGCAACTAACACAAAAAGATGCAATTTGAAAAGTATGCACCTGATAATCTAGAAAAAGAATAAAGGAAATAGTGGAAAGATGAAACAACCAAGATTGTTGGAATAAGTGTGTGAAATTGTTCCTCAAAATGTTGTGCTTAGCCTTTTGTAGATTCAGACGAGACAGATTCACAATTTTACATGCATCAAGTTAAACACACTAAAAAGGTTAAACTCAGTATGTGTTAGATCATATCATGGTTTTAGCTTGTCAGTCCAAACTCATCATATTCCACAAAATACAATTTTTTTTTATCAAAGAAAGTATCCCAATTCCCAAACAGGTAACCTGTTTCCTCTAATTCATAAAAACATTATGCATATTACATAATAGTAACAAATTAAGGTCATCACCACTTTAAGACAAAACAACAGTAGACAAGGCACCTTTTGAAAAAAAATACAAAAAGGTGGAGAAAAAAAAATGAAAAATGGAGAACAAAAGGTACAACCTTCATCGCATAAAAAAAATAAAAAATAAAAAAAGAACAAAATATTTCAGAGATCCCATCATTATCAGATAAAGAGACGATTCTTTCCATTTCAGGACAATAAAAGGATCAATCTTTTTCACTCACAAATAAAGACAAATTTGGTCAATTGGATTCGAACAGGATCGCAATAAAATATGTCCGAATTGAGAAGAACAAAAAAAAATTCTCAAGTTACCTTCATACTACCAATACAGAAAAGGCTGATCAGTCAAAGCAAAATCACACTAGAATGAGAAACAGAAGAGATTGAAATTCGAAAAAATACTGAACTACATAGATCGTCACTTTACCAGTAGAAAAGGCACGGTTGAAGGTGGAGATGCGAAGGAAAGAGGCGGCTCTTGATGCCCACAGAAGTCTAGAAGCCATGATCGCACTTCCCTTCCTCTCTCTACGCTTTTCCCAAGTTGGTGCAAAATTTTTGTGTGCGTACAAGGAATGATTTTGCACTTTAAACCCCCAAAGCCCCAAAATAAGGGTTTATTCCAACTCCCTCGTGAATTCTGTGGCACAAACAGACAGACCACACCGTATCTGGTATCGCTGACACTGCTCACAGATCTATGACTCTGGGACGGATTATTTAAAAATAGTAAAGGATAAACACAATAATCTGTCGTTAATTTTCGGATTTGGTATTACTAGGGGTGAAAACGGTATGGATAATATCCAATCTGTATTCGATCCGTATTCAAAAATTTAGATATAAATATCCGATATCCGAATATTTCTATGGATAAGGATACATATATGGATTTAAGTTTCAATTATCCATATACGAATAGTAGATATATACCATATGTTTTAATATATATTATGAAAATGAGGAGGGATCAAGTTACAACAAAATTACAACAACAGTTTTTTTTTCTATTTTCAAAGTTCAAATCGTCGATCAAAACTGTTCAACATGATTATCTAAATAAACGGATTTTTTTTTATTTAGCAGACCAAAAAATCGGAATTAAATAAAAACCACTGTGTCTGGGGTTCTGTCATAAATACCACCCCCGCACAAGGGTTGTGCGCACCCGAAAAACGGATCCGCACAACCATTTGGCGCACCTGAAGTGCGGGTCCACGGAAGAGTTCGCGCACCGGGTCCGCGCAACAATTTGGCGCACCGATCGGATTCGCACAAGCCTTGTGCGCACCCCCCCTCTGTGCTGGTCCAAGGCAGATTTCGCGCACCGAGTCCGCACAACAATTTCGCGCACCAATCGGATCCGCACAAGGGTTGTGCGTACCCCCCCCTGGCGCTATAAAGCCCCTTGCGCACCCGATTTTACCCATTCTGGTCCACGCCTCAGCCCCACAGTAAAGGTAAATTTTTTTTTTTATTTAAAATTTGTAGTTTAATGTTTAGATAGGTTAGATAATTTAGATAATTTAGTTTGTAGAATTTAGATAATGTAGTTGTAAAATAATTATAGTTTAATTTAATTTAGATAATTTAATTTATTTAGTTTGTAGATTAAGTTTAGATAATATAGTTGTAAAATAATTGTAGTTTAATTTAATTTATTTAGTTTGTAGATTAAGTTTAGATAATGTAGTTGTAAAATAATGGTAGTTTAATTTAATTTAGATAGTTTAGCTAATTTAATTTATTTAGTTTGTAGATAAGTTTAGATATGTAATTTAGTTGTAAAATAATTGTAGTTTAATTTAATTTAGATAGTTTAGCTAATTTAATTTATTTAGTTTGTAGATTGGTTTAGATATGCAATTTAGTTATAAAATAATTGTAGTTCTTGCGAATTTAATCGGACGATTACCCATTAATTTAGTTTGTAGATTACTTTATCGATTGTTTTAAAATTTGACATAAAATGTATACTTTATTTTAGTATGGCGTCAACGAGCGGCACAACACCATTGGATGAGCATAATTGGGATCAGGAGTTGATCTCTACAATATTTCCGCACTATACGGATGAGAGCATTAGCCCCGTCTGTTGGTTCCCGCGCGAGGGCCACAAGATGAAGCTAGCATATGTAAGTTTACATTTGAGAAATAATTTAAATGAAATTTTTTTTTTGGAAAAATATCTCTATTATTTATTTTATTTGCATTTGGAATTTATTTTAGGATCATGACATGACGGAGGTGAGGAATAACCATATGACTCTACGATATGACGTGCGCTATGCACCGGTGTTACAGAGGATGGGGTTGTGGCATGTGTCACAGCTCGCCCCTGTTATTGCAGATGCCTCACTTACATCTGCACTGGTCGAGAGGTGGCGGCCGGAGACACACACGTTTCACCTGCCCATTGGAGAGATTACAGTCTCTCTGCAGGATGTGAGTTGTCTTTGGGGTCTGCCCATTACTGGAGATGCTGTGACCGGTGTTGAGTACGGAAACTTTACGCAGCTCGTGACCAATTTGCTGGGTGAGGGATTGATGAAGCGGAGGAAGACAAAGAATGGCATGATTGACTCCAAGAACGACATTTGTATAGTCGCCTTGCGGGAGCGTTTCAGGTAATTTTAAATTTAATTGATTGCATGCATGTAACTTTTTAAATCATTTGATTGCGGCATTTACATTGTATACAAGTAATTTTATAGTCAAGAACTAGCCGAACATGCCAATCCTGCTGAGATAGCTCGATGGACCCGGGGTTACATTATGGAGATGTTCGCATGCTGGATGTTCCCAGATTCATCCGGGGGCACTGTTCCTGCCTCTCTATTACAATTTTTGTTGGACTTGGAGAACCCGCCAAACATGAACTGGGGTGCAGCGGTCTTGGCATGTCTATACCGCGGTTTATGCAATGCGTGTCAGGTATTGAAAATCATTTTTTCTGGTTAGTATTTCAACAATTTGATCTATGTTTTGTATAAAAAAAAACTACAACTTGCATTAAAACAGGTGACGAAGAAGAGATTTTACAGTCCGATTGGTCTCCTCCATCATTGGTCATGGACGAGGTTTCCATTCGGCCGTCCATCGTCACTAGTGAAGGATTGGGCTCCAAATTGGGGTCAGCCCGACGGGCAGACATGTCCTGCGTATGCTCAGAGATGGGCCTCGGAGAAGTCTTTCTACCGTACCCCACATGGACGACCTACAGGGGTTGCTTTTTTCCGGTGTCAATTCGAGCAGATGAGGCCAGATGAGCACGTAGACTGGCGCCCGTACGATGAGCTTGTACCGAATGAGGGTCATGTTTATGGCACCCACTCTTTCTTGGACGACTTGCCTTCTTTCCGTACACACCATCCTCCCGTTGATATTTCGATCTTAGTTGTTATTTTGTTATTTTGTGTTGGAACTTTTATTTAGATTTTATGTTTGTGACTGTTATGCATATTTTATTTGGGACTGTTACGCATATTTTATGTTGTTATTTCATGTTTGACACTTATTTTATTTAGGTAATAAATAAGCTAATAAATAACCTAAACATAAGCTAATAAATAATACAACATACAAACATCATAATATTGTCTAGTCTCATTCAGCTAATAACTAATACAACATACAGACATCATAAATAATACAAAAATCACATTCAAATATCCTTATTGAGTATTGCCCCGTGCATTCCTTCTCGTTCTGGCATTCCTTTCCAGGGTTTCTCTGTTAGGCTGGTTACCTGCTGGTCTTCCTTCCAGTATATCCATCCACATTCGGATCCGATTATGCCGCCTCCTGCCCAATTTAATCATTCTTCGCTCCGGAACTAAGATCGGGCCTTCGTACGCCGGCCAATCGCTTTGATTGTCATACACGTGGAATTGACCACTCCATGTGGCGATTAATTCATCAATGCTGTAGTAGTAATTTACGAAAGTATTTGGATCGAAATTTCTACAATTTTACACAAATTATGTCAATCTTACCAAATTATTATACAATTGTTATGAAATTATCATCAGAGATTGGTACCTTAAACGACACACAGACATCACATGAACACATGGTATTCCACTTAGTTGGGGCTTTTGGCAGGTGCATTCCATGCGATTGTTGTCCTGAAGTACCACTCTGTATGTGGCGTCTCGCTCCATTTGTGACAAGCTGTCTCTTTGCATGTCATATGCAATTTTCTCACCATGGGAGGTCACCTGCCACTCGTTACGGCCAAATGTGACCGCGCTCATTTTTTGGGTCTTGCGAATGTGCTTATCCATCTTTTCATGGACACGAGTGGAAAAAAGTTGACCCTGCAATTGCAATTCCACAGCACGCTCTCTTCTTTCAACAAACCAGTCGACACACTTGGCAAACGTCTCCTCAACAATTGCGGCAACTGGTAACCTGCGAAAATTACAACATACTATTAACTTAAGAAACATAAAACCGTCAATAAATAATAAATTTTTCGTTGATTATAAAACACAAACCTTCGAGAAGTTTTGAAGACATTGTTGAGCGATTCAGAACCGTTGCTAGTCATGATTTCCCAACGAGCCCCGTTATCCATAGCTTGATACACCTTCCATGGCTTAGACAGTTCTGCTTCGTCATCAGGATTGTACTTTCCACATGTATCCAGGTATTTCAGCCATTCGGGATTTCTCCTTCCGATTGCATCGAGGCCTTCTACCATTCTTCTTGGTTTCTTCTTTTTCACCAAGATTTTGAAAAAGTTGGAAGCAACTTTATCCTTGGAGTGTTTACCAAAATTCTCAAATACATGTTGAGAGCAGTATTTGTGAACACACTCCCCGTTCTCCTCAGACCAACCCAGATCATCCTGTATGAACACCTTTTTTATGCCCATGGCCCGGTCAGATATGACACACATGAATCTATTTGGACCAATTACAACCTGCCTCACCCACTTCATAAACCACCCCCAATTATCAAAATGCTCACTCTCTACCAGCCCAAATGCTAGCGGGATTAACTGGTTCTCCGCATCATATCCGGTTACAATCAACAATCTACCATTGTATCTACCTGATAGGAAACAAGCATCGATGCTGATGACTGGTCTGAGGTGACTCGCTGCTTCAATACAAGGCCCCCAAGCCCATGCTAATCTCATGAAATACCGGTACCCATCTCTTTTGGTTCGTTTTGAAACATATTTATATTGGGTTCCCGGATTTGCCTTTTTGATTGCATCCAACAAAGGGATAACAAGCCCGTAAGACCCCTCTCAACTACCAAATGACCGAGCAATGGCTAACTCCCTACCACGCCACAATTTGTTGTACTTAGGGACGATGCCCTCGTACCTTTCAGCAACCAGATCGCTGATGGTGCTGATACTAATATCAGCATTTTTTCGTAATGACAACTTTATACAGCTGGCGACCATTGCGGACGTCAACTGCGCATGATCTGACCTTGTTGCATCAGCATGGCATGTGTGAGGTCCCTTATATGTTGTGACCGCCCAGTCATCACCAAAACCTGTAGCTCTCGCAGCCATCTTCCACTGGCAACGGTCGCTCTTGCACTTATACCTCAACCTTTTTGAGTCACTATGTGTCTGATTCATCTCGATATTATTCTTTATATGCCAACGGTAAAATTTTTCTTGCATTTGCTCTTTGCTGCCGTACGTCATCCCCTCAGACAATTCATGTTGTTTTTCACCCTATTTAAAAAATTAAAAAATTAACAAATATAAATAAATATTTTTTTTAATTAATTAAAAATGAAACATACCTCAGAAGTTGCAAAAAAAGAGCTGTCAGCTTCTTCAAACCCCGATGTGTCATGAAATTGCTCGAACGGGTGTCCTGATGCACCACCTGACACCTGCCACTGTCGTCTACCAAGTACAGGAAAATTTGTATCCACATCACTAAAATCAGTTGCCCCACCGCCGTCACTGGCATCCCAATTTTCCTCTGCCTCCCGCTCTTCAGGATCTTCATCTGTATTTTCAGCATAATAAAGCGGTTCCGGGGTTGGAGATTGATTCCCGTCACATTCGGCCTGGCTAGAACTAGTAGATGGAACTCGAGGTCGTCCCCGGGCAGGTTGGGAACGACTAGGTCCAGCCCCTACAGATGAGGACCGACTAGCACTCCCTAAAGTTAGAGCCCGGACAGGACCCGTCACAGATTGCTCATGAACCCGACCCTTGGTCATTTGTGGCATAGTTCTGGTGTTTTGATTTTGGTTACGTCTGGGGTTCTGTCTAGGGTTAGCTACAACATATAACTCTAGGAACTTGAAATGAGTTGTCAAATTCATTGTCATTTGGGTATACAACCTCCAGTTATTATCATCTTGTACCGGTAGTTGTTGGAACCATGTTTGATTGCCTTGACCAATATTGATCCTTGCGGAAATTACCAGTTCATAATAATTCGGAGCAATACCAATTTGTTGGTACACTTCTCTAGTTATACCTCTAAGATCTAAATCCGGCGTAATATTGAACATTTTTGAAGGTTGAGTACTGTAATAAGCACCATTTGGCCCTTGTAAAACTTCACCACCAAAATAACAAGCAATTCCAATCATAATTGAACAAACCTATCAATTAATAAATTTAATGTTAATTTTTAAAAATAATGTCAAATAAAAAAAAATAAAAAAAATAAAAAAAAAAACTAGTTTTACCTCTGCTGTCGCTTATGCCTGCTCCTTGGTAGTGTTGTGGAATGAACACAGTTTCCAGAAAATCCTATTTATAATTTTTTTTTTGGGTGCGCCAAACAGCTGTGCGGATCCGGGGGTGCGCACAAGGGTTGTGCGGATCCGAATTGGGTGCGCAAAAGGGCTGTGCGGATCCGATTTGGATGGATCAGGTGCGCACAAGGGTTGTGCGGATCCGGATCAGGTGCGCACAAGGGTTATGCGGATCCGATTTTGGACGGATCGGGTACACACAGCGGTTTGCGGATCAGTTTTATTGGGTGCGCACAACCCTTGTGCGGATCCGTTTTTCGGGTGCGCACAACCCTTGTGCGGGGGTGGTATTTATGACAGAACCCCAGTCACAGTGGTTTTTATTTAATTCCGATTTTTTGGTGTGGTAAATAAAAAAAAATCCGCTAAATAAAATGTGCTTCCAGATCAAATTTTACATTTTTAAATTTTTTTTTACTATTTATTAAGATGGGTACAAAATTCAATGGTCTGAATTTGACTAGTTTTTGTAAAAATATTTAATAAATAGTAAAAAAATTCAAAAAAATATAAAATTTGATCTGGAAGCACATTTTATTTAGATAATCATGTTGAACGGTTTGGATCGACGATTTGAACTTTGAAAATGAAGCAAAAAAATCGTTGTTGTAACTTGATCCCCTCTCTATGAAAATTTATGTTATTCACCATTATAATTAGATAAATATTATGGACTTTAATATTTTTTAATTATTTTAATAAATATTAGATCTGATCCGGACTCGTATCTGGATCCATCTGATATGTTTGATATCTGCTCCGTATCCATATCCGGAAAAAAAAGAAAAGAAATATGAATATAGTTTTATCACTATTCGCTCTGTTTTCACTTTTCACCCCTATATTATGTGAAACAAATTAAGACAAATTAGTTAAAACATGCAGAGAATAACATTATTTTTGTTCTTATATATTATTTTCTAGTTTAAAATAAATTATTATCGTCATGTATAACATGAAAATTTTATATAACTAATTTTTATTCACATTTTATTCCATAACTTATATTTCAGTACATTCCACCGAACCCAATATTCAAAAAATCACCATTCGTCTCTGCGTCAAAAGAAATATATTAAGTTAAAAAAAACATTTGAAAATAACATACGTCAAAATTAACAAAACCATTATTAAAAGAAATAACTGGGTCACCTTAGCCAAGTTGCAATTGAATAACAACAATGATAATAATAAGCTCGCTGCACAATTTAGTTTAAAATATTTTAAGTACAGCGCACCAACCAAAACCAAAACCACCTAAAAATTATATTTATGTTTTTTCTTTTTATTTTAAACTATTGTCGTCTTGAGAAACCCACCAACCACCACCTTTGAAGTTGGTGACAAACTGGCACGGTCAGACGGAATTCACATCCTCTCTCTTACTTTTTTTTTTTTTATGAGAACATCCTCTCTCTGACTGTACAGGAGAATCTTTTACGATTACTGAATCCGGACCATTCATTTTAAATTGGCACGAATCTCAAAGCCCAATAATACTGCCCCTATTTTTCCGAATCTCAAACCGTAAAGTAAGGGCCATCCTCTGTAGGAATACAGAGGATACAGATCCGGGTCAAACGTCCGGAGCAAGCGAATTATATATGCTGTTCCTTACGTTGACATCTTTATATATACCAAGGTTTTAATTAGCGATTATAGCGGCACAGCAGGAGGACGAAAAAAAAGTCTATAGCAAATACCACAGATATAGCAAAAGTTTTCATACATAGTATTTTTTAATTTTCAAATTTTATAGTCTATATTTCTACTAATTATCAACATAATAAATATTGGATAATTGGGGTAATAACTAAATGTAACTGATCTAAGTCTATATTTTTTTTTTCAATCATGCAAATAAGAAGGAAAAAAAAAGATAGATAAGGTAACATTATTTAATAGTTCATACTTCATAGTATTACAGATTATAATAGACGAAGAGAATTAATTTTATAAGTGAAATAAAGTTAGTATACCTAGAATATTTTATATATTATAATGATCAAAATAAGCTTCCATTGAAACAAACGACGATAATTTTACATGTGAATACTAGACAAAGAGAAAACAAGAGGAAGAATTAATATTTGAATATTTTCTGATATAAAATGAGAGACTAAATCACAAATAGGAAGAAAAGTATATAGTTCAGTTTAGCATACTTATTATAGCAGACCATGTAGTATCGAAAATATGAACAGAAGTATAGAAGCCCATGTAAATTGTAAAAAAAAAAAATCCATGTAGCATAGCGGTAAAAGCGGTTAGCTATTACAGCTATAGCAGATGTAGTTGAAATAACGCGTTTTTATCTCATAGCGTAGCTTTTATGGTCTAAAAAAGCTATAGCAGAGCTATAGCTAGCTATTTAGAACACTGATATATACCATCGCGGAGGGTCACTTTTTATGCTATATTGAACCCGCTACAATATCACCTATACGGAAATGATGACAATATAAAGCGGACAAATCCAGTATTTTTTTTTTTGAGAAAAACAAATCCACTAGTAGTGGAGTTGAAAGCAGTGTTGTAAATAACGGTATGCGGTCGTCGGACGAACGGAGTGTCGCCAAGCGATTAATCGGTATGCGGCCGATTAATCGGAATTATGCGGACAATTTAACGTTTTTTATTAAATTTATGTATATATATCATAATTTATTAAAAATAATTCATTTAACTCATTAAACTTATCAAATAAACTTAATTTAAGTTAGTTTTATTATTATAACATGACACTACGTTTATTTCTTCTTAACACATAAGCATTTTGTGTGTAGGTAACACATTTATTTAATGAAAAATAAATTTGAGAATTAAGTCTTTTCAAATACTAATAACATATTATTTGAAAGAAAGAAAACATTCCAACATAAAATCACTAAATTTAATTAATGATAATAACTTAATTTCATAAATAAACATGTCGTACTAATTGAAAAAATTACATCAGTAAGTAAAAAAATTATATGGTATATAAATAATAGAAGAATTAATAAATTTCAAAGTAAGAAGAAAAAAAAACATATATAAAAATATTGGATGTATATTCTAGCACAAATAAAACTATAATACATGATTTATAAATCTTATTATCACACACTATCATAGAAAAAAAAAAAGCAATGTGAAAAATAAACATTCACTGAAAAAAAAACGGAAAAAGGGAAAAAAAAAAAGAGAGGGAAAAAACGAGAATAAATGGGAATAAACAGGAATAAACGGACGATTAAACGGAAAAACGGCCGATTAATCGGAAAAAACGGCCGATTAAATCATTTTTATCCGCTAACATGCATCCGTTAAGCGTATTCGTAACGGTTTGGCCGCCATTTCCGATTAAACGGCCGTTTAATCGGTCGTTAACGCTGTTTTTTACAACACTGGTTGAGAGTAGGGGTCTTCAAATGGTTTGGTTCATTTGGTTTTAAACTGAACTGGAAAATTTCGGTTTAAGTAGTTCTGTTTTTAGTTTAAATGTTTTGGTTCGGTTGATTTTATGAATAGTTCAGTTTAAATAGTTCGGTCTGGTTTTAAATTTTCAAAACCGAATAAACCAAACTGACCAATTTTATTAATAGTTTGAGACTTCCTGTATTATTTTGGTTTATTTTTGGTTTTGAATCTACTTGTTTGTATGAAATTGAACCTGTGTAATGGTATCTTGATTTTTATTTCTGTGAAATTCTGAATGTATTGGTGTATTGAGTTTTGATTTTTTGAGATTGAATTCCTCTATTCGGTTCAACCAAACAAATCGAAGTTTAAATCAGTTTAATTGGTTTGTTTTTAATTCAGTTTGCTATTTTATTTTGGTCTGTTCGGCTGGATTTTAAAAAACTGAAAAAAAAATTGATTTGGTCATTTTAAATCGGTTTGAATCGAACCGACGGGTTGAACACCTCTATTTGTGGAGATCAGGCATGCGCACTCCTCATCTACTTGCCTCACAGTCACACCAAGGCAAACAATGTACAAAAGATAAATTTAAATTTATTAAATTAACAAAATTTTGGAGAACTAACATTTGGCTTAGTAGCTAAAGCACATGATGTCTATATAAGAGATCATGAGTTCGAAATTCAGATGAAAGAAATTATTTATTATAATAACAAAGGTATTAAATAGTTAGATGGCTTGATTTTCAACCTTTACTTAAAAAAAAAATTAACAAAATTTCGGAACATAATCCACGGTGGTTTATTTAAAAAGATTAATATTTGTTCAACCGGTGGAACAAAAATAAGTTAAGTTGCACTATTCAATCTTGGCTTCATCTCATTTTCCTTTGTCAGTTGAAACCTCAGTTTCACCGTCTATCAAACCTAAGTAGAAAATCTCATGACAAACATTTTCTAATTAAGAGAACGATGAAGATTCTTTCATATTCTTTGCTCACAAATTCTCTCAGCACCAGGCACCTGTATTATTAGATGAAGAAAATTCAATCCTAAATTACCTCTTCTGTATTCTATTATATTAAAAATGAAATCAATCCTTATTGGAGTTTATTTGGTCAGAATGTTAGTAGACATCATTCGAACTATTTTTTCGACGTGTGTTTGTTGTTTTGTTCTCGTATCTTGCTTTCTTTTCATGATTTATAAAGAGCTTTTCTTAATTTAAGCTTATATGTGAATTAATTTGTTTTAATTTAAGCTTACATGACCTGAAAATGCAACTCTTCTACTTCCTGAGAGTAAGCTTAAAAAAAGTTGCATCAACCATATTTTTCTCTAACCAGATTGTCCAAAATTTTAAACTAATAATTGGAAATTTTGAATACATAAAGTTCTATGAGATTTATTCTAAACTTTATTTAAAATATAATATGTTTCTCTCTAATCAGCTTGTCCAAATAAACAGCCTCTTATCACTGCGCAATCTGCCGGCCCAGGTGGTTCATAAAATACAGGCCGAAAATGGGCCGGTCTTTATTGAGTCTCAGGCCCGTGGGCTGGAGCCTTGCCAATCATTTTTATGGCTGCTATAGCCATAGCCCATAGCCTCATAGAGTCATAGTCATAGTAGGTGCTGCTGAGTTATATAACATATCAACTCAAAAAAAAGAAGAAGAGTTATATGGCATATGTGCTTGGGAACCGAATTTCTTATCTATTGTTATCCGATTGTGGATGTGGATGCCATCCCCGTTTGTTATTACGTCGGAATCAAACCGGATTGAACTTAATTCAGTTTGAGTTTGAATTAATTTAGAAATGAGTTGGTTTGATTTGAATCTGAGTTTCGAACTAAAAAAGAGTTTGAGTTTGATTCACATCGATTCGAATTAATTTCGAATCGAACTGGTTCGAAATTAATGCAGGGTTTATAACTAAAAAGAAGAGTTTCGAATCAAACTTAATCTAGTTCAAGTTCGAATTCGAACCAAGCTAATTTAATTTGTTTTAGAACGAACTAATTTCAAACCGAGTTAATTTCAATTTTTTTTAATCAAACTCAATCGAATCACGAAATACGAGCTTTTTGTACAGCCCTTAATACTTCCTTTTACTTGTACAGTTTTCCCGTGCTTGAAAATATTTAATCTTGCATATTTCTACGATTTCGCCTCTATCAGTTTTTCAAAAAAATATTTCTACGATTTCCGATGGACATGCAATTTTAGATAAGTTGGTTAAATGTAATAATTATTGAAAAAAGAAAAATGAAAATTATTATTGGAAAGTTAATTGAAGAGCCTGCATATATATATATATATATATACAACCCTTATTCTAATTAACGCTTTATGATGATGCCTAAATAAATTAGCTCATATATATCAATTCTCCAGAACAACGAAGAATATTGGAGAGCAACCAGGTACCAATCTCTTGAATTCCTCACGTAAAACAAAATTAGCAAAGAGCTACAAGACGAAAACGAAAAGGAAGCTAACCTCCTCTCCAAATCATGATTTAAATCTGCTAAAATCCGAGATCCAACCATCAAACTGTTTCAAGATGCGTGCACAGGAAAAGTTAAACGATTAGAAGGAAGCAGGTCAAGGCTAACTCGTGGCTCCTAAAATACCCATAAACTTGACACCACTTGTCGATGTACCGTGGTCGCTTTATTCCTTCCATCCATTTGTATCTCCTCCAAATATTTCACTTTTCAAGTTGTTAATTATTCTCCACAACCACAAGCTTCATATCCACTCTCTATCTCTTTATATATATAGATACAGTAGAGACCTAAAACTATTCTTAATTAAAAGGTTATTAGTTGAAAGGTGAGTTTGTAACTTAAACATGATGGAAAAGAAGGCAGTCATCGGTGAAACTGACATGTTGCAAGTGATGCAGCAAGATGCACTTCGTTTCGCCGGAAAGGCACTCGATCAGTATGATGTCACCGATTCAACCGAAATAGCCCGTCTCATTAAAAAGGTAGTTTAGTTCTTCAGTTACACAATGAACTAATTACATATTGTTTCCTTCAATGCTTGAACCTGTCTGATCAACAAAGTGTAAACATTAATGCAGGAGTTCGATCGACTGTACGGACAGGGGTGGCAGTGCATTGTAGGAAGAGATTTCGGTTGTTTCGTGACGCACCAGTGTGGCTGTTTCATATACTTCACCATAGGAACCCTCTCTATTTTACTTTTTAGAGGTGCAGTTGCTTCAGAAGAGGAGACAGGGCACCAAATTGCCATGGAGCTTGTTCAGCCATGAACTATTAATTTGTTTTTTGTTTTGTTTTTGAATTTGGTTTTAGAGGCAGCCATGGAAATTTTTTATCTGTAGAAATTAAAGGAAAGTAAGAGAGAGAAACAAAATGGTACATTATATTTTTAATTGGTAGAAAGATCGATAGGATTTCTACCGATTTTACAAATCAAAAAGTTTAGATAGGTAGGAATTTTACTGATCTAAATCAGTTTGTTTTTTTTTTTCGTTTAATTTTTTCGAATAAAATATAAAAATATTTTACAAAAATAGATAAAGTGTCTTAAATTATAAATATAACAGAAATATTCCATCTATTTTCTGAATTTTTTTAGAATATTTTTACTAGAAATATAATATAATAATTTTCTCCATCTATACATCAGATTTAAGAAAAAAATTATGTTTGGATCAGTAGAATTCCTACCGATCCAAACTATTTTATTTTTAGGATCGGTATAAGTCCTACCGAACTTTCTACAAATAAAAAATAGGTACTCTTTCTGTTTCTCTCTCTATTTTTTAATTTTTACAGATAAAAAATTTCGACAGCCATAGTAGGCTCCATGTTGGTTATTTTTATAATCGTATTTAAATATTTTAACAAAACAGGTACACTAGATTTGGTTTGGATCGGTGGAGGCATTTTAGTATACTTATAGTGAAGCAAAAGTTTATGCCTGGAGCTATTTTTCATAAAAATCGAATTCAGCATGCTTATTTAGTTGAAATATTTAAATTTGATGTTATTTTAAAAAAGAATCCTCCATTTCCTTAGGCTATTCATTTGAAATAAAAAAAAAAACTCAAATTCAAAGAGAACAACTGCATATTGTTAGTGATTCTTCATAGTTAAGAATTAGGTTTCTTTTGTATAAAAAATACTTTTACTCTGACTGATTGATTTACAGCAGTTCAGCAGCTTTTAACTTGCTTGGTAACTATATAGGGTGTTCTTATATTTGTGAAGTTCTTTATTAACTTAACTCTAAAACTTATCATATTAGCTTCAAACGATGAATCTGAACTATTAAAATTTATCTACCTTACAAGTGATGCGTCTACATGTGAAAATTTCAAAATTTTGAATTAGTTTGGTATAGAGTTAATTGGTAAAGAAACGTTCAAAAAATGAATGTAATAAAATTAATTTATAAACCTTCTAATTTTGACCGCTTGACTTTATACTAAATTAATTCAAAACTTTTAAATTTTGACATGTAGACACATCACTCGTAAGATAGATGCATGTGTTTCAACAATTCAGATTTGTCATTTAAAACCAATCCAATAGATTTTAGAGTTGAGTACCTAGTTCTACTCCAAATGCATCCGTTTATTTCTCTTCATGCACGAAACTTATTCCAATATAGTGATTGGTGTGGATATGTGGATGATAGAAAGAGCACTTCGAATTTTGTATTTTTCAATGGAAGCATGACATTTACATGGCTCTCGAAGAAACAACCGATTGTTACTTTATCAACATGTGAAGCGGAATATGTTGCTGCCTCATCATGTGTATGTCATGCTATATAGCTACGTAAATTATTGAAAGAGATGAATTTTAATCAAGAGAAGCAAACCGAAATTCAAGTAGAGAACAAGTCGACAATAAAATTGGCAAATAACCCAGTGCATCATGAAAAAAGCAAACACATTAATGTGCATTTTCATTCTATACTAGAACATGTGAAAATGGTGACATGGAGATGACTCATGTGGCGAGTCGTGATCAAGTGACGGATATTTTCACAGAACCGTTACCGGGTGAATTTTTAGAGAAATTCAAGAAACTGCTTGGAATGCGAGAAGGAAGATAATTAAGTTTAAGGAGAAATGTTAGAAATTAATAAACACAATTACTTGGTCAAATATATTAGTTAATTGGTGGAACCCTCTAGAATTGTCATGAATGTATTGGAGTTCTATAGAAGTCATGTTGTGGTCTTCAATGTTGTCTTAAAAGATGAAAAACGTATATAGAAAATAGAAAGGGTTAATGAGAGGTTTAATTGCTATTTAGTGATAGTAGAGTAGTTAGAAAGTTCTTATGGGTCTATATAATATGTAATTAATATTTTACATGTAAGAGAGAAGGAGAATATTGATAATACAAGTTAAATTTTTGTCATTAAGTGCTCTTTCTTTCCCCACTAAAATATATTAAAATATATTAAGTTCATATCAAATACTAACATTATTTCCCCTTTTTTTTTTTTTTTTTGAGGGAAAGCCCGTAGGCATTGTATTTTCCTTTTTCAAGTGGAAAAGGACACTGACATGCTTCAGCTCATTGAGGTCTTTTATTGTTATTTTTGTTTTTGTAAAAGGGTGGTTGAAAAGAGTCTTTTGTTTTATTTCCACATATCCTCTGATTTTTGTTTACTATTTTCAATAAAAGGCACCTGCGAGAATAGTTTTTTAAACTGGTCAAATTATCTCGAGAAGCCTACTTTTGTCGCGAACTTGTGTTCAACAGTAATTAATATCAAAACTAATTGGGGTAATTCTTTTAAGTCAAATTATCTCGAGAAGCCTATTTTAAGTCAGCTTTAAGTATCTCTCATTACAAATTAAAGCATGATTACATCCTGAGTTCATCTTGATTCATCAAAGATAATATATGCTAAACACTTTTAGTGGAATCCGGTGCTATTTGCCTGGTCACTGTACAGGGCTTGCAGTATCAGTGACCATTCGGGCCCCACACGAAAAGCAGCAGTTTTTCCAAGTACAATCATGATGCGTGTCACTGTAGACCATCGGATATTTGTACCATTACCAAATAGAGGAAATATAGCATATATAATTTCAGAGATGGGTACCAGTACCAGCATTGGTACGGTGTTAGATCATGTACCAGTACATCCATGTCATTTATTCTCTTATAATGTTTCTTGTTTGTTGTTGTTTATGATTTTATATATGAGAATTCACATAACAGATGCTGATAATCCAAGATGGGAGGTACCATACAACCTTTTACCACAGGACCCACCCCCTCCTCTCACTGAAACCAGCAAAATCTCCGTTTTCCTTTGAGACCCGTAAATCCATCGGGGAATCCATCTTCAACACATCAAGTTTTAATTTTGTTTTCCAGGCCCTCCCTACTAGCATAATAGCTACTATAGGTCCATCCCTCAGATATCGAGATGGTGTCGAGATGAAGTGCCACCAGTGCTATGCACCCTTCTTGAGTCAGATTAAGGTTCAGGAGCCGGCATGATGAATGCCGGCTTAAAAGGTGTCACTTCAGGTGGCGGCACCGACCTAAGCAGTATCTGCACAATTGCCTGGGTTTTCGGCCTCTCACTAGGAGTGGGGTGGCTGCACATAAGGCCAAGGCGCAATAACCGATCTGCATCAGCCTCATCAAAGTTGCCAGCGAGGTGTGGGTCGACTGCCTCTAGGATGTGGCCTTCTCGGTACAGCTTCCAGACCCAATCGACCAGGAATTGGAACCCGGCAATGTCGCATCTCGGCCGGCGACCACAAACTGTTTCTAGAATGGTGGCACCGAAGCCATACACATCCGATTCACGGGTTGCTTTGCCTGTGTGGAAGCTCTCCGGTGCTATGTATCCCATGGTACCTGTTGTTAATCCAAAAGTTGATGTGATGTGAGGTTCCATGTACGACCAAATTTCCTTGCTACCACATTTAGTTTATTTATTACCAAATTATAATCATTTGTGATGCAACGGCTAGGATTTTGGAGAAAGAGACAGAGCAAACATGGTAATCTTTTTGGGGCAATTTTCTCTCTTAATTTCATCTGAAGTTTGTATACAAATATGCAAAAGAAAACTTAAATATAACCCTATAGAAATAGGAAATAACAAATGATGATATAATAGAGACATTTACAACAATTTCCAAACAAAATGAACAACTAAACTAACTACTAACAAAAATTAAATTTGAACAATAATTGAACTTTATGGTCAGAATGGGCTTGGTGAGCATATTGGCTAAATTGTCGGCGGTAGGGGTTTAAATGGATCGGATAGTGGTAAGAACATATTCGGTATACGTTTTTATTTTTTGGATACGGATATGGATCAGATATTAATCAGATACGGATCGGATATTTTACGGATACAAATACAGATCGGATATTAAACAAATACGAATATAATTCTAATACATAATTCGTATATTAAGAAAATTAACTTATTATTCAAAAAATTAAATTTCTCATTCTAAAGATAAATTTCAGTATTTTTCTCAATATTTCTCTCTTTTACTTATTCTCCTTTTACGTAAAAAAAAATATGCCCCTATGTTTGTGTTTCTTTAAATAACCTATCATCTCCAGTTTGATCTGATTTCTCTTTTCTGTTAATTAGAAGGATACTAGAATCACATTTATATTTAATTGATGACCATAATTACACTAGCTAATCAGGTCATAACAACAATTTTATGCACTGAATGCATGTGTCAGCCTTAGCCCAGGTCTAGTCCTTGCTCGTGATCAGATTAGAAAATGGTATCTTCTAAACTTTTTAAGTAGTACATGTAGCAAAATTAAGAACGTCTTTTTCTCAAAATACTACACCTTAACGAGGGAACTTTGACCAAATCTAACAGAGAATTTCGTCTAAGAAACTCCAATGATTTTCAAGCAAGACCACCAATTCGGTAACTAATTTTATATGGATCAATTGCACAATTAGATAAATTAGTGAATGTTGAACTAGGATATTGTTCCTAATTAAGTTCACCAATTCTCTTTGTGAATTCAACTCTAAAACCTATCGAATTGGCTTTAAAAGATGAATCTATACCGTTGAAATCATTCTATCTGATGAGTGATGCATTAGCTTGTGAAAATTTTAAAGTTTCAAATGGATCTAGTATAAAGTCTAGCTGTCAAAATTAGAAAGTTAATTTATTCAAGTTAACGTAAGGTAAAGTTGAATGCCATCAGTATGACTACTGGGCGATGGCATTCTAGTGCAGGGTTTATTTTCAAGATATATTTATACCCAACAACACAGAAGTGTTCTAGCACTCTCGAAAGTCTCCAGCTAGCTTTCTCCATCACCACCTCAACAACACCGACCACTCTCCGTCATTGAAGGTTCATGCATCAGACTCTCTGTTTATATCTTTGTAAGGTTTTCAGGTGAGGGTTTAGGGTTCGTGTTTTTTGGGATATGGTTCTAGGGTTTAGGGTTTAGTTTTAGATCTTAAGTTTTTTTAAGTGTTTTGTAAGCCTTTCTTGTTTTGGAGCTTCCTTACTCTTTGATTTGTCAATTAACTTCAGCAATGTTGTCCCAATTATGCCCGCACTCTCCAGAACCCGCAGCGCCAAGGGAAAGGGACCCACGCACTACAGGAATGGTATGAAAAACTGAGAAGGATCACTCAACAACAAATTCACATTACCACCGACAATGATGCTGGTTTAGCTGTAAAGGTAAAATTCCTTAATTTGTCATTTTTTTATTTTTAAAATCTTTAATAACATGAAATATGCAAGAAAGACCTTGCCTTTACATCCAATCACATAGATTTCATTTTTTTTTTAAGATTTGCATCTAGTCAAGACATGTTAAGAGTAAGGAAAGAAGAAGAAAGGATTGGATATTAGCTACATCAAAGCCAAATGCAGCTACAAAATGCATTAGAGCAGCAACGGATGTTCTTTCAAATGCCATTCACAACAAGATGCCTACACAAGAAGCCGATTCCTTTGACTTCCGTGAGGTAAGGCACCTGACTGAATATGTTAGTGTTTGTTAATAAGCTGTTATCTGTACACGATAGTGATATTACCATCTGTACATGATAGGGGCCTACTGATGTAAACTTTAATGAGGTGGCCAATCAATTGGCGAATGAGGAGGCCGATCAGATGATGAGTAATGAATTCCAGCTATTGAGGCGACCAATATCTGCAGAAGGAATACAGTATCGGGTCCTGCTTATAGATCAGAAAGCATTGGACAAACTAGGCCTGGAATTCCAAATACTGCATGACAGATATCTTGTGACACCACTCTCTGAAGGAGGAGACTTTTGCTGCCATATCGGGCCGAAAGTGGTTCAGGATGAGGTTTTTTTGTAACAGTGGGTTTCACAGATATCTGTGATCTTATGACCTATAATGTAATCGACGGATGTATAATCCAAGTCTGGATAATGTGAGTATTTATTATTATAAATAGATCTATTACTTTTACAATTAACTCCTATTCTGACATTGACTATTTACAGGTATTGGATGAAGCTATTAGTTCCTCAAATGTGCCCAAAATAATGTTGATATTGGTTTCCTGAACCCCACTCTGCTAAGTGCCACAGGTGTTAGGATTGCTGAAGAAGAATCCCTTTCGTACTTGACCGATGGCCTTGCTAAGGCATCAAGATAAGAGTTGTATTCTTACCATACCAGGATGAGTAAGCTATTAATTCTACTCATGTTTAGTGTCTATTCTTACCATACCACGATGAGTTTTTATTGATTTATTATTTTATAACTGAAATTGCAGAGGACATTGGATGTTTCTCGTTAGGAAGAACAACGGAAGAGAGGAAGTGCGACTCGGTCTACACACGGTTCACGCGAAGGAGATCGCGTCTCACGTGCGGTCTAAGCTTAATTGCGACTTCTCCTGGCGGTCTGAATCGCAGCTCACTGGAGCTTGTATTGCGAGTCATGAGAGAGAAACAATGGAACCTTAGATAGCAACGGAAAATGTAAGGCCCTGAAATCACCGATCGACAGTGACGGTCGAGGTGAACGGTGGCTCTGATATCACTTGATATAACAGCTAGGGTTTTGAAGAAAGAGAGAGCAAACACGGTAATATTTTTGGGGCAATTTTCTCTCTCTTAATTTCATCTAAAGGTTGTGTACAAATATACAAAAGGAAACTTACAAATATAATCTTATAGAAATAGAAAATAACAAATGATGAAATAAGAGACAGGTAATTGCTTGGATAAGATGACAACGTTGTTCCTGGGAATATGCATGTTGCGTTTTTTTTGTGCCATTGGACATTTATGATGTTTTCCAATTTAATGTATTTGCTTATTCAGACAAGAGATGCAATAATGATTTTAATCTGATAGCATTATGTGAATTCAAAGAATCCCTTTGAAACAATGTGGTAACTATCTCTGAAATGTAACACATCTAATTTGCGCTAATAACATGATACAAGATTTACAAACTACAAAATAATAAGGGTAAATTTCACAGGATGTTATTAAACTATGTTCTTTATTACGAATTTGTCACTCAAGTTTGATTTGTTCCAATTAAGTTACTGAATTTTTCATTTGTCTCAATGAAGTCACTCTATTACATTTCCGTTTAAAATACTAACAGAATATGCACATTTCATCCAAAATCCTAACAAAATATGCTCATTTTGTCCAAAATACTAACGGAATGAACATATTCCATTCAAAATACTAACAAAATAAGAATATTCGATTAGCATTTTGGACGGAAAAATTATATAGTGACTTGATTGAAATAAATGAAAAATTCAATGACTTAATTGGAACAAATTAAACTTGAGTGACAAATTTGTGACAAAAGACAAAATTGAGTGACTTCCAGCAAAATTTATCCAAATAATAAGAAGAAAAATAGGATTTCAATAATTACCTTGAATGCCATCAAGTCCGGCATAGGAGGTTTCGCCGGTATCAAGGGCTCTTGCAAGGCCAAAATCACCGAGACGGGCATTGAATGTAGCGTCCAGCATGACATTGGATGCCTTCAAATCACGATGTACAACCATCTGATCATACTCATTGTGTAGGTACTGCAATCCTGATGCTACGCCAGTCACTATGTTGTACCGCCGGTCCCATGTAAGGATCGGCTTATCAGGACCACCATATAAATGTTGATCTAAACTGCCATTTGGCATGAAGTCATACACAAGAGTAAAGACGCCTTTCCTGTGGCACCATCCTGTAATTTTATCCATGTGAAAGAGATTTAGAGGCAATTAATTGATGACTGTGGTATAAATTAAACAAGGATAATTAAGAACATGGGACCAGATAAACTAGGGTTATCTGTTCTTTAAATTTGAAAAGAAGCATGACACTCATGACGTAGAATTTGTCACAGCAATGAAAAAAAAAATAAAGGCAGTCCGGCAAGGCAATGAAAAAAATATATATATATTATATATATTTTTATGCAAATGGAATACGATTCTACATGCACAACGTGACATGTTTGTGTAAAAGTAGAACTGTATTATTCTGAGTGCATATGATAAGGCCAACTTAGTAAAAAAAAAAAATTATTTATGAAAGCGTTCCTAGCATAAGAATAATGGGATAAGCCTACCTCTGAAATAAAATAAAAAATGTATATATAAATGGCACTAAGGCTCAATCATGTGCAATTGACAGCTTTCTTCCTTGCTTAATTAATGTATTTCTGGAAGTTAAAATATTAATGTAATTCTATAGGAGATATGTCATTAAAATATTCAAATTCCTTCAGAAGCAAAATAGGTTTATAGCCTTATAGGTGTGAATGGCATGCAATAATTAGTTCTAACAACCACGTTCATAGCAAAGGAAATCTCATTGGTGTAATAGACATGCAATAATTAGCTTCTAACAACCTCAGCCATTTAATTAAAAAAAATTTAATGTCAAGTAGAAATGATAAAATTAAGAAAGTAATTAATATACCCAAGGAAAAATCATGCTTGTAGTTTTTGACCATGTTAATATATACCCACTAAAAGTCAGTGAGAAGTAACTAGATTTCTAACTACTTTTTAATCAACAGAGAATTACTTCAGGTCTTAACAGGCTTCAGCAACTACTTAAGATATATATTTAGCGAATAGATATAAAAAAATAACAGAGTAAAAACAAAATTAACAAATGAGCTACTTTATTAAATGCTTTCTTTCAATGACTGGCATCAAGGAAGCTCCTCAGCATGATGCCTTCTAGCAAATGGAATAAAATCAATTGAAATGCTGTTTCTGTCAATAAACGGGTTGTATATGAAACCACTTGTATCAGAAAAAAAGAAATACTTTTTAATTGAAATGGAGAGGGAGGCACTAGCATTAATTAATGCATACAACTTTTACGAAAGAGAATCAGTACCAATCAGATATTCTTATTTATTATCTGTATTTATAGAATTATAAATATCGTTCTCAGCAGAGAAATTTGAAGGCTGGGTCAACTAAGTTCACAGGACAAGGAATATTTGGTCATAAACGCTTTAGTTATTAGAGTGTGCTCTGTAAGCATGATAGTGGCGAGGCCTTCTTATTAAACACAGAAGCAAAGAAGAACCAATCAACTGAAAAGAAAAGTTGCTGAGGACAAACGATGTGACATGGGCAGCTCTCTTGCATGGCTGATTAATGGAATTAATTAAAGTACTAAGTATTATCAAGTTGAAGCGTTCATTTCGGAGGTATCACATCAAAATAATTTTTTTATTGTTGTTTGGCACAAAGGGAACTCTCATTCAATTTGATGTCATATATGCTCCTAGAAAATTAGGTACTAACAGCCCATATCAATTGATAGTACAAATTTTAAATCCAAGTGGGAATGATTAGCTTGGAAAATATGTAACTAAATTACAAATGTAGTAAATTGACTAAATTTAAGTTGCACTTGAAAAGTCTGTCAATTGTCATTCTTTTTTTTTTTTTTTCTTTTTTCTTTTAAGAAAAGATCATGGAGGAGCACTTCTATTCTTAAAAGGCTCTCTCCAAGATAGACATCCAACAAACATGAATGAGGGACAAAAGCCAAGAATAAGAAAATTATAACTGAAAAAGGGTTGCCTATAGATAGTTCAAGTAAAACTGATATAAAAGGAAGTCTTCTAGCATGGATTCTTCTAGTAAATTCCCTAATTAAGGATAACCCAATAATAGAAGCATCACCCATTAACTAATTCATACAATTTTCAACTACAAAGAGAAACAGTGCATGAATTATGATTATCCTGATCCTATTTGTGACACTGTCGATGTGTCCAGTATCAACCATTCAAAGAGAAGGAGACAGGTATGGGACAAGGGAAAACAGCTCATTTAAGGAGAATAAAGTTCCAAAGAATTACCTTTTTTTAAGTAAAAGACCAAATCAGGTAGGAACTCAACTAAAGTACTAAAGAGATTTTTAACAGTTCCATATAGGTTGCGGATCCTACTGCCAGATGGGTACCACACAAAACCTCAAAGCACATCCAGAAAGCAAGGTTTTCCATTTCAGGTCTATGTAAAAAAAAAAAAAATGGCCTCTAAAACCATGTGCTACAAATTAGTTTACCAGAAATATTATCCCAGATTAAAAGGACAGCAGCAACTTCCTGGAACCTCTAAAAATATCAAAATATCCGATCATCTAACAAAACTATAATATGCTATAATGTTACCAATACATATTGCTTTATAAATTTTATTTAATATTCCAAAATTAACCCTCATAACAAGGCATATATGCAATATTGCAATTTTACTGAAGTAAAAAAATTAAAAATAAAGAAAGAAAAGAAAAGAAAAACGTACCGACAAGACGAACAAGATGCTTGTGACGGACCCGGTTAATTATCGCCAGCTCTTGGAGAAAGTCCTCCTGCGCCTTTATATTAGCCCTGGAGAAATGCTTCACAGCTACAACCATTTCGTCCTCCCCATTATCTCCCACAAGCACCCCTTTATACACCACACCAAATCCCCCCTGCCCCAACTTCATCTTCTCATCAAAATTATTAGTGGCTTTCTTCAGCTCTTTGAAATCAAACTCCCGAGGCATACCCGGTAGACTCCTCAATGTACCCATTAACATGGCCCGGTCTTGTTTTACCCGCTTTCTTCTAATGTAAAATTTGTAACAAATTTATATATCCTTAAGAAATATATGTTATATGTATTACATGCATGATCTTTGTAAAAGATTTTGTAACAAATTTACATAAAATATTTCCATGAGTACATGATTGATTTTTTTGTTTCAAATTAAATGATCTTTTCCAATTCGGCCCTGTGGTTATAAGGATGAATTTACATCAAGAAAAGAAGAAGCACAAAGAGATAATTAATTTTATTGGAGATCTTTTTGTGGCCATGTTATTACATGATTGATTATCTCTGTATTATTAAAGATGATATGGACCATATTTTGAAACAAATTTATTTATTGTTAAGAGAAGACTCTTTGAACCACGTCTTTGTGCATAAATTTACCATGAAGCTAAGAACATTTGGAGCCATTCTTACCATTTTATATATTATATTCAAAACAGATGCTAATTTTGATTAAGCGTGCATATTATGGTGATTATTTTGGAATAAATTGTCTGAATGATATATATTGGGGATAGTTGAGTAAAATTTCACATAGAATGAAAAGTCAGAACCGGGATCGGTCTTTTGACCGTGGAATTAGAATCGAGCGAATCGGTCAGAATCGGTCGAATCAAATCGGAAACTCAGACTTTTTTTTGACAAAAACTTGTTTTATACTAAAAAAATAAGGAAAAAATTGATAAAAATAATTTGTCAACAATTTATCTTTAGACAAATGATTACAATAAAAAAGAGAACAGAATGCTCAATCCATGATTGAATGAACTGGATATAGTACAAATTACAACATATTTACATGTAGTAATATTTTCTATTAACAAAACGTATTATAGTGTGGTGGTAGTTATCTTGGTTGGCATTCAAGATCAGTTCTCCAATTCGTATCATGCGCAAAAAAAAAAATTGGAGTGTGTTGTTATCGCATTTCGGTCAAATTTTATTGGAATCTTACCGTTTTGACCGAAATTTGACTAGAATCGGACCGTTTTGACTGAAGTTTGACTGGAATCGAACCGTTTTGGATGAAATTAGATAAAAAAAAAAAACACAAACTATGAAACTCATCTTGAAATCGGATTGGCACAGTCCGATTCCGCGCCGAAATGGCCGATTTTCCTTCTATGAAACTTCAGTGAATTACATGCATGTTTGCAAATTATCACAACAAATAATTTTCTCGATCCACTTGAATTACTAAACAATTCCTTTATATAACCCATTCATGAAAATATAATATAAGTTTCTATTCAATGAAAACGCTGGATTTTGTTCACCGTTTTAAAAACGTATGAAGTTACTCTAGGTAAGAGTAGTTACATGCAAAGTAATTGATTACTAATAGCAATAAAGAATTCATGGCAAAATCTCCTTTTTCCTTACCTGATTAAATGGAAGCATTGAATACATCACTTCTTGAGAAAGGAAAATATCAAAACAAAGGATCGAATTTGGACAGTTGAGTTCTTTACAACTAGTTTGTTTGGAATTAGCAATTTTCTTGTTATAGGTTGTTCCACAAAAATTTACCCAGTTTAAATTAAAACGATGGTTTAAAAGAGAGGATATATATATGCACCTTTTGTGTATTTTCTTGGTCAGTGTGGTCTTCCCGAAGCAACCAGTACGCACAATCGAGAGCTCCGTGCGCCTTGAAATGCTGCCATCAATCAGCTGCACGATAATCTTGCCCGTGTCATCCTCAACGCCAACAATTTCGGGATCATCAAACTTATCTGAAGGTTCCGGATCATCAACCTTATCAGAAGGTTCTGGATCATCAACATCACTTAGAGCATCAAGCTTATCCTGAATTCCCAACTGGATTCCGCGCTGCAAAATCCTATTGAGTTCCCCTGTGATACCTTCGACCTCTTTACGCAGGCCGTGCTTGTACGTTTTATAATTTTTTTTAACAACCGCCATCATTTTTTGGAACCAGTTGGAACTTTCTGGACAGTTTTCATCAATCTTAACTCGGAAGGTATCAATCAAAGTAGCTATAGTGTTGGCAATTTCTCTGACCTGGTTCAGCCACTCTGTTACCAATTCTTTTCTATTACTCTTCGAATCGGCATCTCTTAGCAAAGCTTGGATCAAGAGAAGCTCCTTCTGCATTTGTTTAATCTGGTCACTCACATCCATCAGTTGCTGTGCCTTATTGATCAAGACATCTGCAAGCTTTCCCAACACAACTGTCACAACAGCTGCAGCTGCCTCTGCCATGTATTTCCGATTGTGGGAAGTGTGCCTCTGTTTTTTTGTTTTTGCAACGGTGGGGGTGGGAGATGGGTAGGTTTGAAAGTCAAATTAACTTTATTTCCAAGGATGATTGGTAGAGCAGCACCTGCAGCAAAATGAGTGTTTATATATAGAGAGCTTGGCCGATGTTTATATTAGACAAACAACAGGTAGAATTTTTTTTTAAGGTTAATGGTTTTAAATGTCAACTAACAATTTTAATAATAAAAAAATGTATTTACAACGAGTCAAATGATATTAATTACCGCATCTAATTTTTTTTGTTTTTATTAATTAATCTAAACAACTCTCATCATCTAATCCTACTTACACTCTTAAATACTATCATACCGACGTATGGTGAAGAAAGCCACACCTCGCTCCAATCAAAATAGATAGAGACTCTGCGCTCCAAACTCCGGTGATACTGCACTTTCAGCTCCACTCGGCTCGACTCCCTCCCCACTCTTTTATTGTTTTCTCCGTTCGAGAAGGTAGAGATGAGAGAGGGGAGAATATCACTGTGTCAGGTTGAGACCTAGAAGAGGAAAAGGGACGGGGTTTTGAGTATTTTTTTAAAATGCCAAAATCGCCTCTAGCGAAAGAGAGTATTTCATTAAGGGTATGTCCAGCTACCGGAAGGAGATCACCTGCCTTCCGGGGGCCAGGATTTTCCTGCCCCCAGTGCGGATGACACGTGGGTCCAGACGAATTTAAACATTTAAATATTGGTTTTAGTTTTGCTGCGGGCCCGCATGTCAGCGACTCAGGGGCAGAGGATTCGGTTCCCCAGCTACCCATGTTCCCATGAGTTTATTTGGGCAAAAAAACTAAATAGGTTATTTTTCCAATTTAGTGTTCGGTGCAATGGTTAAAAATTTTATTTCCATTTCCAACTCCTCTTATAATTAGTGACAAAAATAAAATTGACTTTGAGCAAAAAAAAAATTTCTCAATCACTGGAGTTCCCAACTCCTCTTTTCAAATTGACTTTGTTTAATATTTATTTTGGTTTAAACAACTTTTGAACTTCCAATTATTATTTATTAATATTTTATGTTCTTAACAAGAATGATTTTTTTTTGTTATTATTTCTTCTCCATCAACAACATACGCCTATAATTTTCTAAAGAATATTAAATTATTTGATCAAGTATAAGACCAATTAATATCGTGAAGTTTATTTATTTTATATTCTAACTATAATATTCAAAATCAAATTTACTCTTTAAGCTATTTTGTTTTTTAGCACAATTAAACAAACATAATTTAATAATAAAATAAAACAAACACAATTTACAGAAACACAAATACAAAAATAATTAAACAAACACAACATAATAATACAAGAAATTAATTAAACAAGTATAATTAAATAGCAACACTCAATTTTAATAGATAGAGCTAATTTGATCATAATAAGTAATTAGTATCAATGCACTTAATATAGTTTAATTTTAGTATTACATCTTCTATAAAAAGAAAAATATCAACATCCTAACAAATTTTCCATGTAACTACCGAACATTTATATTCTAAAAATTTTCTATGGATTAAATAATTGAATAATTATATATAACCCCCCATTTCTATCCCCCTTTCATCCCCGCAGTCCTAAAAAGGAAAGTGCTAACTAATTTTTTGTCTTTTAGTGGGGGACAGTATTTTTTGTTGTTGGACACCAATGGTTAATACTACAATGAACGAAGTTAAATACTAGATCGATGCACGATAAATACATTAAAGACTGAAGTTAAATACTGCAGGAAATTTAAACCATCAAATTGTCGGTAACTAATTTTTTTGTCTTTTAGTAGGGGGATATGAGAGGATGGTGGTGCGGAGACAATAATTACAGATTGATAGACATTATTACCACTATCTCTAATTGTTAAAAATAATTATATAGAACCCCACATTCTCATCCCATCTTAAATACTAACTTCCCTAAAGTTAAATATTAACATTCCTAAAGTTAAATACTGATGTGTATAAAGTTAAATACTAAGATATAGGATGCTAAATAGAATCCATGCAACTTATTTATAATTTTAGAGATTAATACTTTTGACTTTAAAGATAAATACTAACGTTCATAATGTTAAATACTAACATTCCTAAAGTTAAATACCGATGTGCGGGACGCGGAAACATTAGTTTGTCATTTTTTGCAGGGACAGATTGTGTCGCTGTTGGACGCGGACGGTTAATACTCCAATGAATATAGTTAAATACTTCTTCGATGCACTATTAATACTCCAATGAATAGAGTTAAATAATGCACGAAATTTAAACATCAAATATCGAAACCTAATTTTTTTTGTCTTTTAGTGCGGGGACGCAAATGTCGGAACCTAATTTTTTTTGTCTTTTAGTGCGGGGACAGAAAACTTAATTTTTTGTGGGGACATAAATTGCTTCGCTGTTGGATAGACGGTTAATACTCCAATGAATAGAGTTAAATACTTGTTCGATACACTGTAAATACATTGCAGATAGATGTTAAATACTGATGGAAATTTAAATACCCAAACTGTTAGGACCAGATTTTTTGTCTTTTAGTGCGGGGATAGAGGGGGGATGAATGTGCGGGGACAGTTATCTAGGTCCTAAATAATTTTGGTTTTAATAAATTAAAATTACCATTCTCATTTTCAAAAAGTTCCATTCTCATAAAAAATTTCGTTGGCGAACAAGTCCTAAAAATTTGCCGGCTGCATGGAGTTCAATTGGTAGATTTTATTTTCCCTAATATTTTATGGCAGGTCTAACACGTCTCCTTTTGTAAGTACAGATTTTTCTTGAAGTCTCTCTTCAATTGCAATTGACTCCCAGCTCTTCTCCCTACTCCATCACCAAACAGTTTGCCAAACTATTTCGTGTAACACTCCAAAAAATAGAGTAATTATTTCTTATTGTTGCATGGCTTTTTGGTAATAATAAATATTATAGGTATCATAGTGAAAACTTCAAATTTTTACTACTACAAAAAAATTAATCACACACACCTATGACAAATGTCCAACAAAACGGTGTGTAAAGGGATGAGGTATGTGTGCAAAAATGCGTTTAACCATGCACACACGGTCAACAAACTTCAACAACCGTGTACGAGCACTAGTATTTGTACACAATTCTTTAATAAGAAACCGTGTATGATTTTACCACTTTATACAAAGAAACCGTATATAATTCTGCCAAATCTCCAAGCATGCATGGTTTCCTCTTAAGAAACTGCATTAAATTTATGATTGTTTGTTACGTTGTTCACTTATTAATAATTTATATAATGAAAATTTGTTCTAGCATGACAATTAATATGTAATGTAGAAAATGTTTTTTATGGAAATTAAATTATGTCAAGAAAATTCACAGATAATTTAGAAAGATCATGCATATAATGCTTGTAATACATATAATATGTATTGATGCATATACTTGATGTCATTCAATGTTTAGGAGAATTGAAAATATTCGACGGTTAAATACATCACACGTTGTAATTTGTAATATTTTAAATTCTGGAAATTAAAATTGTTAACCAAGAGAATTAATTTTTTGGAAACCTTCAACAAATTAATGGGTTAATTATTTAGGGAACACCTAACTATCTCTCTATAGCAATCCTTCATTATATTCTCCAGGCATTAACTACCATTACTAACTACTTGGGGACCACTAACTACTTGAAGGATTGCTTAATATTTGAAATATTTTACAACTAGTGCGCACAAATATGGTTACATATGCGTGCAAGTATTAATATATATTATATCAAGTATTCATACCTAAGATATCGAGTATTTTGAAAAAAAGTTGGACATATTAGTTTTCTTTTATCTTTATTATCACACACCCATCTTTTACACTTTTTTATAGGCGGGTTCTTTTTCTCTGTTCAATCTAGCTAATATTTCTAACGATCTATAAGGAGTTTTGCGAATGTAAAACCACGAACGTTTTCTATGTAATTTTCTCTTACAAATGAGATACATAATGACATACTTTCGGGTTGTCCGTCGCACAAGTATTCTTACCTCATCATGCAAATATTCATACATCGTCGAGTAAGCATTCATATCTCATCATGCAAACGTGAATAGTTTATGTATCAAGTGTTTGTTTCTAACAGATTCCATTAATTTTTTTTCCTTATGACATTGGATGACGTTTGATAGTATTAATATCAAATAGTGCAAGTATTATAATTCGTTATGGAAGTGGGAAGTGTGAATAGTTCATGTATCAAGTATTTGTATCTAACATGTTCTATTAATTTTTTTCCCTTATAACATTGGATGACATTTGAAAGTATTAATTAGTGTTGTAAATAATGGTATGCACTCGTCGGACGGATAGGGTATTGCCAAGAGATAAATCGATATGCGGCTGATTAATCAAAATTATGCTGACGATTAATTATTTTTATTAAAATTATGTGTATATATTCATAATTTAATAAAAAATGATTGATTTAATTCATCAAACTTATCAAATAAACTTAATTTAACTTGGTTATATTATTATAACATTACACTACGCTTGTTTCTTCTTAATGACAGCATATAACACTAGTGGAAAAACAGGTATCAGGGATGGTCAAAAATGCACATCAGGGACAGGCTAAGAGGCGATACTGATAGACCTAATAATCAGTAACGGTTAAAAAGCCATTACAGATGCAACAATCAAGAACGGTCGTATAAATAACCGATACTAAATAAGACTATTAAGAACGATCGTTAATAAACAACCGTTACAGAAAGTACTTTTAAGGACGGTCGTTATTAAATGACCGTTACAGAAAGTACTTTCAAAGACGGCTATTTAGTAAATGACCGTTACAGAAAGTACTTTCAAGGACGGCTATTTAATAAATGACCTTTACAGAAAGTACTTTCAAGGACAGTTTTTAATAAATGACTGTTACTGATGTTAGCCATTGCTAATGTTATTAAACAAGATCGGTTTATAAATGACCGTTCGTGATTTGTTGTTTATATTAAAAAATTAATTTTTATATTTTGGCCAGCTACTATATATTTTTGCTAGCCTAATTTTCAGTCATAACACATCCTAAATTTACCAAAAAATAAATTAAACATGTTTTTAAATTTCACAAAATAACACGTCCTAAATTAGAACATGTTTCTTCAAGTTCACAAAATAACACATTCTAATTAAACATCAAGTTCACATGTTAGTTTAAACAAGTTAAAGCAATCCTAAATTACAACAAAATAACACATCCTAAATTGTTTTACTTTTTTCAACTAGTACTTCCTTCAAGAAAAATTTACCCCACTCTAATCAAATTTGGTCGATATTTCCTGTGTTATATATATTCGGCGGGGAAGTTCTGCATTTTTAAAATAATAAGTACAATTAAGAGTTTTTTTGAAGCAACTAGGCATAACTTTGAGGAAAAAATTTGCACACCTTTAAATTTGGAAAAATACCGAGGTAGTGAGTTATTATGTCAGGCACAAACAACATGATATAATATCCACATTCTCAATCCGCATGTTGTTGTGGGCACTTATTAAACAACCATAAGTACAACACTAAAACAAGCAACAGCCCTGTTGTGGACACTGTCATTAGATGAGTTACTGTTTAAAGTATTCTAAAATTGGAAAACTAGTGCAATTTTCAAACAGAACACTTGTAAGGAACCACACTATACACCACTGTACCAAAATTTTGTGTCAGATTCATTGGTACAACTATGTGTACTGGATAATAATTAAACAGACAGCAATTAAATATTTTAACAAGGACAATCAAATTGCTTTGCGGCTGGGCAAATGAATATATATATAAATTGTCGTTAGTCCTTGAAAGCTTGGGCATCTTAGGTAGACAGTGATCGCATCTTGGGTTTGACCCCATTTCTCTTCATATGCCTTAAAAAAATAAAATTAACAGATTCTCCGTGTTACAAATAAGATCTCAGTTTGGTTAGCCATGTGAGAGCAGATATATTTGACTAATATTAGTTGCATAATTAGAGAGAGTCAGAGAGAGATCTATAGCCTTTGAAAAAAAAAATTTCCTGTTTCTCACCATTCCATTTGGGAGCTGTTGCTCTCCATTTTAAAATCAACTGTGCTGTTGCCTTGGAAACTAAACAATGTCTCATTTTTGGATTAAAATGTACTTTGCTTGAATTGGGTTCGAAACTAGAATGAATTAATGAGTTTTCCCTGCATTATAATATATATTTTTTTATTAAACAAAGAAATTTATAAATTCATGTACATACAAGTTTTAACCTTGTGATTTTTCTTTCGTAGTTTATATAATTATTGTTTCTTGTTTATTCCAATTTTTCTATGCTCCAACAAGGTTGTACACATAGTTGTACCATACTATCAACCAGTACACATAGTTGTACCAATGAATATTTTAACAAGGACAATCAAAATATTTTAACAAGGACAATTAAATATTTTTTGAAATTGAGATTTATTCTTTATTATATCTAGTGCTCTGCTCTGCGTTACTTTGCGGTTGTCTATTGCTTGCTCCTTGTTCGTCTTTCTCGACTTCTCTTTCATTTTTGTTTCCTGTTCGTTCTTGGTTTATTTTTATTATCTTTGATTATTTCAATGAAATGAAAGTTGCAATGAGGAAAGAAATATCAGCTTCAATGATAATATTGATTTGTGATTAAATATATGAGAAATTTCTAGTTGATGTCACATTTTTCACTAGTGTTGCGTTTAATCTAAAAAAAAAAATTGATCAGAATTTCAAAGGGGGCTAAAAAATGTGTGAATTTGCTTATAGTCCCGGACCAACAACTAACTAATTTCTGAAGGACCTACATAACCTTCCATTTTTATTTTCCTCTAATAATTAATGAAGTTTCTCAGGGCAACTCCTAATTCACTTGCTGAATTTTGGTGTTTGACATTGTATTGATTGTTTCATGCTCATATAGTCGATTTATACTAATAACATCACTTGAAAAGAAACAGAGAAAATACGGAGAAACATTATACATGTGAGAGAGATATATAGATGCATGCCTGATTTTGAATAGTAAGCATACCAACAAGAAAAATTGATGTTCCCTTTAGTTCATCTGCCAACTCAGCAGCTTTTGTCTGCATTGGTATGGTTATAGCATGTTTAATTTTATTTCAAAATTTCCATAAATTGAGAAATCAATCAACTAAATTTTGATTGATGATAGTTTTGAACAGTGAAATTAATAATCCCAGAACTTGGTACCCTATGGTGGAAACATATGCCGGTTTCTTCCAGTACTGTGCAGTACATGTTAAAGAGGTGAAAACCAATTTTGTTTGACACCAGTCGGTCACTGCATACTGGTGCGGTGTTACAGATACCAACAGGTACGATATTGGATGGAATTTCTTACCTTTAAATTTGATTCAATCTCAGCTGGAGTGTCTATGGCAGAGAAGCGGACAAGGAGGGGGGATCTTCTGGAAGTAATTAGGGTTGCTCTCCACTGGGAGGAAGAACTTGAGAGGGGTTTTACCAGGGAGGTGCCATGAGAGAAGAATTGAGAGGAGCCAAGTGAAGGGAATCAGTGCAACAAAGCTCAGCCGATTTGGGGGTTACCGTTGAAATTCCTAATTCAATTGGTGAAGAAGAGTTGGTGGTCAGTATGGGCAGCAGTTTGGGGCAGCAAAGAATTAAAGAGCTGAGACTGACAACGGATCCCAAGGACAGAACTGGGGCTCACTCACACAGAACCAGAGAGGAACTGGAGAAGGAACAGGAGAATAGCTTCGCGAACCGTTCAGCGACAATTTTCAGAGTTTGTTAAGCGGTGGTTACTCCAGCTCATTACTAGTTGCTGACATGGCTGCTCCAGAATAATTTCACCAATTCTGTACTCGTTTTTATTACTTCTCTTTACGTTTTGCATCGCCTATATAAGGCAAATGCTCCTGTGGAGTTGTATCCGGATTTTTATGAATGAAATAGGCGAATTGCTTTGAGCATTCGTTGTGTTGGTAACAGTCAGTTCCTTTGCTTTTATCTCAAATTAGAATTTCTCTCTATTCAAGTTTGATTCTTTTTTTGCATTTTCCTGCAATTGAGAGTAAGCTCGTTGCAATCAGGCTGGCTATGCATTCCAATAATAACCGCAGCAAGTGCCAGATCGCCCAGCCGACAAATCGCCCAACTGACAAAAAACCTAGGTCATTAAGGTTATGAATCGCGCATTGGAAGTGAAAGGTTGTGCAGATAGTTATTAAGGATTCATGAACGGTTATATAAAGAACCGTTACCAAAAGGGACAATCAGAGACGATTGTTTATAAACAACCGTTACTGATAATGTCGTGAAAATCAGTAACGGTCGTTTATAAAGTGATAATCAGGAACGGTCGTTTATAAACGACCATTACTGATTTGTCTGACCCAATAAGTAACGGTTGTTTATAAACGATCGTCCTTGATTGTCACTTTTAGTAACGGTTTTTAATTTTATCCGTTCCAGAAAACAAACAGTATCGCTTGTTGCCTATACCCGACCCTAATATGCCAATATTGATGTCACATTTTCTACTAGTGTAAGTAATTTATATGTGTTGGTAACACATTTATTCAATAAAAAAATAAATTAAAGAATTAAACTTTTTCAAATACTAATAACATATTATTTAAAAGAAATGAAATATTCCAACATAAATCACTAAATTTAGTTTATGATAATAATTTAATTTCATAAATGAACATGACATACTAATTGAAAAAATTGCATCAGTAAGAAAAATATATGGTATATAAATAATAGAAAAGAATTAATCAATTTAAAAGTAAGTAAAAAAAATAATATGAAAAATAATTAATGGCACTATATATCCCGGCTCCGTCGAACGCGTATCCTCTGCATTAACTCAAAAGGGAATCTTTTGAGTTAATGAATCTCAACCGTTCGATTTGTTTTGAGATTCGTGCAGATTAGATCTGCACTAATATTGAAAAACCCCTATATTATAGGCAGTAGCCGGATTGAGTCCGTTTAAAATCGGACGGTTGAGATTCATTAACTCAAAAGATTCCCTTTTGAGTTAATGCAGAGGATACGCGTTCGGCTCCGTCTCCGTTTCGAGTATGCACCGTCGAGCACACTCAGGAGCGCGCCACAATTGTGCTAGGACATAATAGAAAATTTGAACAATATATGAGCAGGCTATTAAAAAATAAACCATATTATGAATTAAAACAAAAAAGTAATTAATCATGCTTATGCTTATATAATAATTCCTTGTACCACTACAAGCATTAGAGCGGTAAAAAGGTAGAACGGCAATATGATGACTTTCAAATATATAGTATAAATCACTATCTTTTTTTTTGTCGAAAAATAGCGAAAAACGAATGCAAAGTAGTCATTTTTCTAATTTATTCACAGCAAACGTGTTTTTGAGTCATTTTACCAGGTTTTGGGAAAAGTTGCATATTTGGACCAAAAAAAACAAAAATGTCATAGTTAGGCGATTATCGAGGATGGTGCTAATACAGAACATTACATGGCGTATGCAACACATTACTAAGTCAGGAAGCCATGTGGGGTGCCCCTATGCCGCATGTGGCATAGCCTAGAGGACGCACAATTCATGAACTCAATCCGTAGACTGCATCTTCTAAGAAGGTCATAGATCGATTGGTAGATCTCATAGATTGAATACTTCTAGAAGGTCTGACCTTCTAGTCTGCAGTGCTATTTTTAGATGAAGTGGTCTTTAAGAAATGTTATTTTTATGACGTGCTATTTTTAGCCAAGATTATGATAGATCGTGGGTGGACCCCATGTCTCCCATGATCTCCACTATTCCCGCTACTCTTTAGGAAATAATATAAATACTCCTCTTGTAATAGAATTTAGTGTGTGTGTTTACTTGTGATTAAGTCTAGAATTTTAGCTAGCGATCCTCATTGTTAGGCTATGTTAGGAATACTAGAGAGAGGGTGAAGCCATTAGAATCTAAAGCAAGGAGGCGTCATCGATCTAAGGAGGCAAGGTTATTTTTCAAGAGAGTTGTAATATATGTTCTTTTTATTTTTCTCTTTAATTGCTATGGCAATAAGAAGCTAAATCTCTTATCTCTTAGGTGAGGGTTGTACTTGATTTCTTAATAATGATTTGGCATTTGTTTATGTTTTGTTTGCTTTGAATTTCTTTTGCAATTTAATAATTTTATAATATTTGTGTATACACAGTTCTGTCTACTATATGCCAATGATCCTCCACATACCAATAGGTGCGTAGTCATTTGCATCCTTGTGTGAGAAGGATAATGTATTGTAAATACTAACACTTCGACTAACGAGGCTTGACAGCAGTTCAAAGACTACGAACCCAAGGAGCTCCCTTGGCAGGATAAAGTAAAAAACATCTTAGGCTAAGTTTGGTCTCTCTACGGACAAACTAGACTTAATTAGTCGGAACAACATTAGAAAGCATTTAAATTAGGTGAGGGATTTGAGATATTTCAACTACGGGGTAGTATAAGGAAATAATATAATTATGTACTTAAAATACTTTAGTCTTGGTAGCCTAAAAAGTCGATCGAAAGATCAGAAAGCCTTTCAAAATGCATAACAAAGCACTAGGATACCCTATGGATAGTGATAGTGCTGTATGCGGGATAGACTGTGGGTAGTCTATACTGCACAAGGTAGTGACAGTGCCGCATGCAGCATAGACAGGAGCCGAAAACATATATCAGCATGACTAGGTATGATAGAAAAACCTGATTCCTAGAAAATCTCTATCTATTTCTGTCAGTCACACAGTAGTGTCACCACATTAAACTCAACCCATCCAAATAAATACCTATCTAGAACTAGTAAAAATTGTTAACAATCTAATACACTATCCCTAGGAATTGACACCCCAATTATACTACGTGATAGGATTATACGCTTGTAATTTGAATCGTAAGTGAAATTATGATTAAAAGGTATATTAATTTATACCGAAAGTAGTGTTACCATTTTGTCGCATCACAATACCATATCAAGTATTCATATCAAACAAATCAATTATTTATACCTAATAAATAAGTATTCATATCAAATAAATCAAGTATATTATATCAAGTATTCATAAATCAAGTCTTATACCTACCATATGTTATGCATACCATATCAGGTATTCATATCAAATAAATCAAGTATTTATATTGCATAAATCAAACAAATACACCTAATACAATAGAAAATACAGTTTTTCTTATGCCTATCATATCAGGTATTCATATCAAAACTATCAAGTATTCAAGGTCATTAGCATGTACTATTTACACACTAATTTAGCCTTGTCAATTTAGATTTTAGACCACATTCCATAAGTATCAGAAGTATAAGTAGAAACCATGACTGATATTGGTAAACAACAAAGGTATATAGTTGTTTGCTTAAAATTCTGCTAAAGGATGTCTTGTCTAATCCAAGTTGTTTGCTTAAAATTCTGAAACTCTATGGATGTGGGTTGGGGTTGATCCGACGCCTCTAGTTCTGCTTAGAGAGAATCGGAGCCTGTTAGAGGCAGAGAGGCCGCAGCCTCTTGGAGAGAGGTGGAGTGAGCCCGAGAGAGATGCACCCGAGGGAGAGAATCGGAGCTGAGAGAGAACCCTAGGCAGAGGAAATGAAAATGAGGAGCGGGAATGAAAAATGAAGAAATAACCTAGGGCGCAATCAGTATCGGTGAAAAAAAAAAAAAGCGATGCTAATACAGTACTTTTTAGTATCGTTTATTTAGAAACAACCGATACTAAAACTAATCAGTAACTAATACAGGGACTTTTTGTATACAGCTATTAGTAAATAACCGATACAAATACTCCAGAGGCAATCTGTATCGGTTGTTAGTAAACAACTGATACAAATACATGATTTTTAGTATCGGTTGTTTACTAACAACCGATACAGATAGTTATACAAATAACCAATACAAAAATCAGGTATTAGTGTCGGGTATTTGTTTAACCGATACATAATATTTTTAGTATTTTTTTAAATAACCGATATAGATTGTTTTTAGTATCGCCTTATTCAAAAGGCCATTACTAATAGGCCGATACTAATGTGCGTTTTTCCATTAGTGAGCATACAAGAAGCAATACTTTGATGCTACTTATTGCATTGAATTGTTCTTACTTATTGCATATATGACGTGGCATGGTTAACATTGTCAACATGCATGATTGCTACAGTTGAACTGTACCTCCATCAAATACTCACCATTAAAACTACAAGATTCAATTAGTTTTATAGATTGGCTTGGATCCAAACTCTATAACACGAGCAAAGCTACGGTGTGATATGCTCACCAAAAGAATTTGGTGAGCACAACTTCAAAAGAATATCATATCGACTTCAAATGACGAATCTAAACCGTTGAAATCCGTGTACTTCATGAATGATGCATATATATGTAAAATTTTAAAAGTTTCGAATTTGTTTGCTACAAGGTCAAGCGGTCAAAGAAATTACGAAAAAATTAATATATAAAACAACTTATAAAATAACTCATAAAAGATTCATTTCTTTGACCGCTTGACCTTGTAGCAAATGAATTCAAAACTTTTTAAATTTTGCATGTACATGCATCACTCATGAAGTACATGGATTTCAACGGTTTGAATTTGTCATTTGAAGCCGATCTGATATACTTTTGGAGTCGTGCTCACCATACCTTCTTGGTGAGCACATCACACCCTAGCTTTGCTTCTATAACACTATATGCAAATTAAAAATTCTTAAAATATTTTAAATAGAAACAAGCAAAGACACAACCAGAGAGATAATTAGTTCAATAAGTTCAGTAAATTCTTTTTTTTTTTAGAGGAAAAAGAGTCAAAACTTCATTTCTATTTAGAGGAAAAGAACCCTTTTTGAGCCGTTTTATATGCATCCAAAGGTGCACATACAGTTGTCCTAATTGAACGACTTTACAAAGAAAGAACACTCTTTCTATGTATAGAAATTACGATAACTTTGGACAATCCGTTTATCGCTACTTCCACTGTCAAAAATGTTATGACAGAAAAATTAGGTGCAGCTCTTAAAAATATGATGTTGATTTTGAATCTCAGAAAAAGGCTTGTGACCTTCTTTCCTGGAACCTCTTTTCCTTCCCAGATTTTGTCACCTTATAGTATTTATACATAAAAAATTGCAAACATTGAACTCAAAAGCAGAGCTGACACATGCCTAGTTAAATAAGAAACAAACCAACAAAGGACAACAACTAATCTATAATTAAAAATATTTAAATAATTTAGACTCAGATCTCAACATTCTTTAATATGCATGATTGCAAGAAAAATTACTTGTCAGTTGATCTTATCATCTTAATCCAAATGTAAATATCCAAAGAGGGAAGGTTAGTACTTTCCTTACTCAGCCCATTCTTCATCTGTAATAAATTTCTACTGGTATATTAATAGGAGCAGTCTGTGCAGCCACAGCTCCTGTTCTAGGATCCGAAGGGATGCACATTTATTAAATCAATTTCAATGCTTTTCTTTAGACTTCTCGATCCAAACATGCATCAATTTCAATTTCAATTCAATTCTTTTCTTTAGACTTTTTGTGTGCAATGCTTTAAATTTCGTGAGTGTCTGCTTCAATTTTTGTGCGCACAGATTTTAAGATTGATCGGACGGTCGTGGAGCTCGTTGAACTTTAAAGTAGGTCCGATGGGCATCAGACCCACTCCGTCCTCCCGAAGATGGACAAATAATTAATGATAATTTTACAGTATATATACTCATTGTATACTTTGTTGCACTTTTGTCGTATACTAAGGATAATCTTGTAAAATTAAAGAGGATGGACAAGAGATGTCCACTGTCCTTTGTGTGATCAGGAATTACTGATCATCTTTTTGCAACTTGTCATGTGGTTCATGCGATATGGTGTTGGATTGCAGCCTTTAATGAGTTTCATTTTGAATTTTTTTATTGTACTACAATATCTGATTTATGGTATATATTGATGCTCAAATTTCATTTAAAAGGAAAAATTGTTTGTTGAACTATTTAGAGGCGCAGTAATTTGAGTTATTTGATTAGAAAGAAATAATGTTTGTTTTAGAGATGGCACGAACCCTCACCTCTCTTTGGGGAGAAATGCAGATTTAATTCTCGAGAATAGCATGCATCTATCGGAACTCTTTAATAAAAATAAAAAGAGAGCATGTAAGTTCTCTAAAATCCATATGTGCAAAGATAATTTCATTTGCTTCTTTTTGATGTAAAAAGTAGAGGTGAACTTTTTTTTCTTTTTAACTTTCTCTGATGATGCCTTGTGATGTTGAGGATCTTCCCTTTCAGGTTTTAGACATGAAAATGAGGACAAGACCCGGAGGAAAGTCAGTCCTGAAAATTTATTTTGCATTAGTTTGTGCCTAAAAAAATAATGTACCTGCTTAGAAGCTGCTATTGTTTTTGGTTGTTTGTTTGTATGTGTAATTCATAACACATATGAAACTTATTGTTTTAGCTTAGTTTAGATATATTTTTTATACTAGATGGTTGGTACCAGTACTTGTAATGGACTATTTTTAATTTCAATTAAAACTAGTAGACTTGTTTCACTTTTCTCAAAAACAAAAATCTGAGAAATACACAGTTACACACAATGATACATTACCAAAAAGATTCTCTGCAACCATTGCCTTTTTTTTTTATGAGAAACCTGTAGGCCTACATATATTAATTTAAATAAAAGAGTTTCAGCAATGGTGTTACATATCAGATTGTAGAGAAAAAAAAAAGTAAAAAACATCTACTTAAAATCAGTAATACAATTGCAGAATGTAAAAAAAAAAAAAAAAAAAAACTATCTATTGCCAGTAAAAGGAAGTGAGGCTGCCTCTACTGGTACTGTAGTTATCTAAGTATGGTAAATTGGGCCAGAACCCTTAATGTTATTGCCAGGTTATGTACCTGTCTGAGAAAGCCTACTTTGACCCTAAAACCCTAAAACCCTTAATGTTATTCCCACCATTATTTTCCCTTCTCACATCTTGTACCATTGCCTTGGTAGTTCTTATTAATGTTATTCTCACATCTTGTACCATTGCCTGAGTTCATCAAGAAGGGATGGATACTTGTACATCATTGACATGTACTCATCAGTCAGCATCACCCGAGGAAGATTTATGGGATCAGCGATGAAATCAAAACAAGCATCTTTCAGTTGCTTACAGTATCGCTGCTCTGCGATAGTTAATATATAAATAACATTGTCGAAGGTGATACCAGAAGTTAATTTGTCTATGCAATATGTCATCAGGCCATCTATTTGGTACCGATCTGCCGCGACAAACAATGCAGTGTGAGAAATTTCGACACCATCCCAATTTGGTAGAGAATCAGTATAAATGAAATGAAGGAGAGCTTCAAAAGTTGCAGCTTTCGTATCTTTTATAGTTACGCATTTTAACTGTGCTTCTGCCATTGTGCCAAAGAACTCTGCCTCGAAAACAGGCGACCGTGCCGCAAGGATCAGCTTGTGAGCCAGGAATTTTTCCCGTTCAACTTCAAAAGTTACATCTGCCGTCTCTTTCTTCTCCATTAGTTTGCCTATTTGTTCTGGCAAATTGGATAAGCCCCTTCTCTGCACTTGCTTGCTTGATTTGCCCATTATGTCAATACTGATAGAGGCAACGATGGTTAAACTGTCGTCTTTTATATAGTTCTTCTCAAGATCAACTATTTTTATGAACCGCTGGTGACCGTTCAAAGGAAATCTTGAAGAAAAAAAGCCTATCATTGAATCTTCTAATGACAATTCACCGTCTTTATCCAGTACACCTAACTCGTATCTTGCTGCGACGTCAGAATTGAAGGATTCATGTACAAGGCGTACATACAGAGACATATAGTTACCCTTGTCAATGTAATAGGTTCCCCGAGGATAGCAAACAACATTCCAGTCGTGGCCACCGATATAAAATATGGGAGAAGTGATACAGTTGCCAATGCTCAACTCTTTTGCTTGGGAGTAGCAGATTCTGAGATTGTATGATGCTTTTTGGACAGCCATGGAATCAGATACCATCTTCAGTCCGATTATTGTTTTCTAATTAGGGAAATATATATAGGAAATGATACAAAGTAAAGTGACTCAATAGGTTGAAAATATTTAGTATATATAACAGCAGGAGCAGGGTGCAATTCTGAGGCATGAAATTTTATAGGATGGATGAAAATATTGAGTCATTGTTGATGAATTTATAATTAATTATCGTGCACGAAGAGGTGCGTTGGAAACATCAGTGAGCAATAAATCAAATTTACAACTGTTCACATTGCCTACGGAGATTTGTGCTGTGTGTGTGTGTGTGTGTTCACACTGATGTATCACTCAACTTGGCTTCTTCGTCAGTACAGTTTATGAAAGCAAGAAACTAATTAATATTTGATTCAAATTATAATTTAATGCATACATGGGTGTGCATATTGCAATTAACTGACAGTACTTTGTTAACATTTTATTTAATGATGAGAAAATTATAAAGATACACCGTCAACAAAATGTTTGATTGAAGCTGGAATGGAATTTTAAAAACTTTTAGTTTAGAGGAGGGTTCAAATATATGATTCTATTTTTTTGTGTCTCTATCATATCTCTACTTTTAAATATTTTAATAACATAAATTTTAAAAATTATATATCAAAATAAAACCATTAAATGCGATCTATATTTTTTTCTACATGCACGCAACAAATTTTTCACTTTTTGATTTTATTTTTATATGAATCAATAAATTAAAAAATCAACGTTCAAAATTTATCCATATCAATGTATATTTGCAAATTCTTGACACTGATCGATCAAAATAAAGTTGAAATGTCGTGACTTTTTACATGTGCATAAAGAAAATTATATATCAAATCTAACGATTTTATTTTGATATTTGAGTTTTAAATTTTAATTTATTTTAGTGTTTAAAAAATAGAGACATGATAGAGATACAACAAATGGAGACATTTGAACCCTCATCTTCAGTTTAATATAATGATTTGTCTGTGTTATGTGATGAACTGTAATGCAATGGCTTAAGTTTTGATATTGAATTGATTTGTTTCGAGCTAGGAAGCGAGGTGGCATAATGTTAAGAACTAAGTAGTTTTTATTTTGTTTACATATTTTGATATAGCTGGAAATAACTTTTTGGTACCAATAAAAACATTTTATTTTAATGAAATATGTAGGCTAATTGCAATATGTTCAACGATATGTACTATCATTTCTCGTCGTTTATATAAAATGATAAATACAACAAAAATATTTTAGACTAAATTTGATCTGATATTCATCAAAAACTCTGAAAAAAGACCAGAAACAATTAATACTCTTCGGTCTCAACATTATATATGTATTTTTATTGGACAGAGATCACCTGCCCCCCGGGGGGCAGGATTTTCCTGCCTCCAGTGAGACTGACAAGTGGGTCCAGACGGATTTATAAATTTAGATATTAGTTTTTAGTTTTGGTGTGGCCCACGTTTCAGTGACTCAGGGGCAGGAAAATCCTGCCCCCTGGGGGGCAGAGAATTCAATCCCATTTTTATTTGATCCTTTGTGCCGACCTTTTTTTTCATTTCTCGTTTTTTGAAATGATAATTAACAAGTGCAATTAATTTTTATTAGTTGTCCTGTACAGCTGTTTAATTCTTTATCGATTTGTGGACTTTGATAACCTTCTTTACTTAATTTTCTATCCAGCAAATTAATTTGGCTGGGCAAGAGAAAAAAATGAAAAGAGGATAAATACAAAGAATTATATGCATAATTTCTGATGTATTTTTTTTAACGAATAAATTTATATTTCTGTAGAGGACATATACTGGATGTTATTGGCTATTTTGGTGATATTTGAGTCATATAAATGTAATCATAATTCATTTAAAATATCAATAAATACACAGAATACGCTCTAAATGTATTTTAAAAGAATTATATGCGTGATTTATGATCTCTCTGGTTTTTGAACAAATAAATTTATGACCCGTATATAATTTATATTGGATGTTATTTGACAATTTTGTGATATATGATTATATGAAGAGGATTCTAATATCTCATGTCTTTTATATCTCATCATACCTCATTCTTTATATCTATATTTTTAAAGTCCAAACTGTCGATACGAACCGCTTAACATGATATTCATACTAAAATATGTTTGGGGATGAAACTTTTTTTTAAGATAAGTACAAAATCATTGTTTCTGTGTAGTTCAAAAATAATGATTTTCTACTTATCTAAAAAAATTATAAAATTTCATCCTCAAACATATTTTAGTATGGATTTTATGTTGAGTGGTTCGGATTAACAATTTAGATTTTAAAAACGAAGATATAAAATATGATACAATATGAGGAAAGAAAAATATAATATATTAGAACCCTTCTCTTATATGAATCATAAATGTGGTCATAATTCATCAAAAACATCAACAAGCACACATAATATGCTATAAATGCAGTTTAGAAGATGCGTTTCAACAGTTCGGATTCGTTATTTAAAACTAATCCGATAGATCTTGGAGTTGAGTAACTAGTTTTACTCCTATCTATAGGGAAATAAATCACAGGACCTGTAATTCCAAATGCATCCGTTCATTTCTCTTCGTTCACAGGACCTGTGATTCTTTGGAATCACTCCAAATTTGTTTCCCTATTTACAGTGATATGTAGAGAATGGAGAATTGAACAGTCTACTTTACAAAGAAGAAAGTTAGAAATGTATCTGCACATATGGACAAATATATATTTTTTTCCTTTTCCAGCTCATTTTGTGTATATTCGTGATGAATAGATGGGAGGGGCCTATTGAGACCCGCATTGAAAATCATTCGAGTAGCACTTAATTTTTTTATTAAAGCTTCCCAAAACAAAAGGTCCTCATTGGAATTGCATGATAATTCAATTAAAAACCCTACAAAAAGCATTTTGGAATCATTGAAGGTTCTAAAGTAACCTTTCAAGATAACCATACTTGAAGAAAAGTGATTTAAAAATAAACTGTCTGCTCAGAAAGTGAATCACAGGTATTATACACAGGAAGATGAAACCAGTACAGCACAAAATGAAAAATCAACCAGGCGGCCACTTCATCTTCCTTCCTCCAAGTACATGCAAATGTAAATGATACACCGATTGACCTGAGATCAAACAAATTTATGATTTTGCCAAGCAATTCCAGAAGAAATATGCAAAACCAGTAGCAGACTGAACAAATGCAGTTTTAAAAGGGGCTGGTACAGCTATTTACTGTCTCAGGCCATTGCATGGCGTTTAGGACATGCTTACTAGGAGGGAACTAAGATTATGACTAGGTGCCCAGGAGCTGTGGTTACAATTGGAAATTGGAACAAATAGCCAAGTCCGTGTTATGCTCGCATCCCAAAAGATGCAACTTGCACACTTCAAGTATTGGTGCAATAAACAGACCCACTTGACTATGTCCTAATAATAGAAGAAGCCTCTACTTTTAACTTCCTGCATATTATTTACATGTGTAGTATTTAGTGAAGCAATCTTTAATTTAATTAAGATTACAGTTATCATGTTATGGAACCGCATGCTCCGCACGCATGGTGAGGGGCCTTACCTCTATATGCGAGATTCAGGTTAAATTCCCGCAAGAGGCATTCAAAGGACATTATGGTTAATGGGGCCCTTATATATAAAAAAATCATTTCATGACAACACATACATTCATCAATATATAGATGAGCGGTTAAAGAACGAGTTATAGGAGCTGGATATAAGCTTTCAAAAGGTGAAGAATTTTCTGCAAATAACAAATTACGAGGGTACTTCTACAATTCTCTAATAAGGATGCCTTTTGAAGTTTAAAAAAATAAATAGGAAAGAAAGAGAGAGACAGAAGAAGAAAGACAACTTACAGGCATCGGGACCATTATTTATGACGACACGGAAGCCTTCAGCTATGCCTTCCTTGTCTGCCACTATTTTTGAGGCATAAAGTAGCTGCCCCAAAATTTCACCATGCTTTGCTTCGGCCTAAAAAACAAACAGCTTCAAAAATGACAACTTGGTTTTCCACTCAAAGACTGCCATACCAAAGATGAAAAAAATGTTTGCACTATATTTGTATGATATGGACTGCCCAGTTGTAATCTAATAGCCTCAACATTATATGGAATTAGAATACAGTTTCAAGTTTCAACTCAATCAAATTTTATTTACTGTTAGCCTACCAAAATTTCAGTACCAGAAAATGGCATCAACTACACAATATTTGTGCAGACTGGTTTTGGCATTTGATCTATTCTCCTGCCAGTTGTATCAGCTAAAGTCTGGTACGCAGAGAGTTAAATTACAGTAACAACACAATAAAGTAGTAAAACGATTAAGAGCTTACCTTTGCAAGTTGTGTTAGACCATTCCTCAATTTTGGTATTATTAAAATATGAACGGGGGCTTGGGGGTTAATATCCCTGAATGCCAACACCTTATCATCTTCATATACTATATCTGATGGTATTTCCTTTGCAATTATCTTGTCAAATCTAGCATTAGAAATAGAATGGTTATACAACACGGTAAGTATAGCAATGTTGTTTAACAAATAGTACATTGTAATGTAATGTAGTGTTACTTAGTTATAAGAGGTGGATAGCAGTAGGACCATGTAAATAATTTTTCTTTTAATATAATTGTTAGAGGCATAAAGCCATCTAACTTAAAAAAAAAAAAAGTAGAGAATCATGTCAACATGTAGAAGTTAGAAAAATCTTTCAAATTAAATGATAAATCCATTGGTTTGGAGATGCGAAGCTTATAGAATGGACTACATGTGAAAATTAGCACCATTCATGTTATTTAAATTGATCATTTACAGAATGAAAAACTATTGGGCCAAAAAGTTCAGTCAGATTCAGTTGCCTTTTTGCTTGACATTGAGACACAATTTTAGACCTCAAAACTTTCTCAATGTATAATTAATTAGGATGTAATATGCATCCTTGAAATTGCAAGCACACAACCGTAGCTGACAAATAATTATATCATAAATAAAAGTAGCTCATTTGCAGTCAACCAATATGAAATACTGTTCGGCATGGTACACACATTGTGGGGCCGCCAGTATCTACAGCAGCTTTTGCAGCAGCCTCTTCATCAGAAGATGCTGTTATGTGTCGTACAAATCTGAATAAAAACAAGTAACACTGTTAATTTCCAACAATTTTGAAGAGAAAAAATAACCAATGGAAATAACTCATAGTCATAGACTCATAATTCTACACAAGAGCAAAATATCTTATTAGTACCAATTGTACAAAAGCTTGAAAATCACTACTGAACTGAGGCTTTACCTTAAAACATTAATGTTTCAATTAATTCACCTATGGCTGATCTTTTCGTTACTTTCTCACTGTAGGTAATTTGTTTAATCTATTAATTCCTTAAGCATTGCCACAAACTTAATTCAGATTCCACATTTCATTAAAGAAAATATTTGCAACTAAGCCAATCTCACTGTTTCACCAATGTTTTCGTGTTTCCATGTATAATGGATATTCATCACACAAAAAAAAAAAAACGTAATTGAGTGAAGAGAAGGGTGAGAGAGAAAGACCTCTTTGGTCGAAGAGGAACGGAAAATGAACAGAGGGAACCGAAAGAGCGATACGAGAAGGCATTGTTGCGTATCGCGTAAGGCCGTGCCAAACGAGAGGCCCTGCCAATTAAAAGGAATCTCCAGTAAGAGAGAGATAAGAGAGAGAGAGAGAGAGCTGAGTAGGTATTACGAAGTACCTGAGGAGAGAGAAGGAAGACGCAAGCGCCGCGGCCATTGTCGGCTTCGAAACGAGGCGATTCGGATATCTCGCGAGTTCACTACAGTCGATCTACTGTTCTTCAGCCCGGGTTCTCCTGTGGCAACGGATCCTATGTCAACAATAAGTAACACAGAAACATTCGGATTAGGCTTTTGAGGGATGTTGTGTTCAATACTTCTTGCATTTGGATTATAGGGAAGTTTTGAGGATGCTCTCAGGATTTGACTGAATTGAGTTTTGGGCAGTGGCAGCGCTTTAATACTGTTGTCGATGTGTCAATTAACTATTCCGATCGTAATAAAATGTAGCTTGCAAATCTTAGTGAGCTAAAAACGCAATTTTCTTCCTTTTTTTTCCCCATGCATTTGGATAGCTTTTAATTGAGGTTAGCTTTTTGAAACGCAAATGCATTTGCATTCTCAATTTTCTTTTATTTTTGGATGAATTTCACTGGAGGGTCACTGAACTTTGTCATTTGTCACGAATTAATTACTCAAGTTTAATTGTTCATTTCTAGTTACTCAACTTTGTCATTTATCCCAATCAAGTCACTCTAAAATTTTGACGGAATATTATCATTCCGTCAAAAAATACTAACGAAATGAGCATATTCAGTTAACATTTTGGACGAAAAAGTATAAAGTGATTTGATTGAGACAAATAACAAAATTGAGTGACTAAAATTAAACAAATAAAACTTAAGTGACCAATTCATGACAAATGACAAAGTTCAGTAACCTCCACTGAAATTTATCCTTTATTTTTGGGTTAAAATTTTACTCTCTCCAACTTAAAAAATATAATTTGTCTTGGTCGTACTTGAATTATGATATGCTGAATGGGTACTTTTTAAGTCGGATCATATCAGGCCAGCAAAACATGCATTAGCTTTTCTGTATGGTATTATGCTTAACATATGTCCACAAATACTTGCTCTCGCAAGGTAACATCTCTGCCATCGTTCAACCCCCTCTATTATCTAATGCCAACCTTTCATCCTCCAAGTTACAATCAATAACAACAAAAATGTGAGTCGAAAGGGACAACAAAAGAAAATTGCCCAGACTGTTGAACAAGTGAGCAAAAAGGATATCATGAAAAAAAAGGAGAAACAGAAGTGTGGATAAAAGAAAATAGAAGTTCATTTTATTTCTTATTTAGCCAGAAGATTCTGACATTCTTGGTTGTAACAAATACAAGGTTTAGACTCAGAAAGGGCAGATCAGAGTTTTAAACTAATAGACCCAAAATTAAGTTTAGTGACCTGATTAGAAACTTAACTGATTAGAAAACTAGTACTTAACTGATTAGAAACTTTAAAGTAACTGCACATATTAGATATTACACATACAGACATAAATAAAAGACTGCAACTCATTAGTCTTTTCTACATTTCTGCTTGTTTCTCAAACAACTTGCTCACTAGTCAGGTGCCATTTGTACATTAGATGGTACTCTCAAACTATACCTACTATACAGAGGAGAAAGGCAAACCAACCTTCAATTTCTCATTTCAAATATTTTCCAAATATTCAACCTAACAGTAATTTCACTTGGAGTTAACTCCATGTCACTAGAGTTACCTGAAATTGATCAGGCCATTTGTTAGTCAATTAGATTTTTGTGCAACACTGCAGATTCAATGTTATAATATTGGCATATGTGGCATATGTGGTAGTAATCCACATATCATCTTCTTTCGGTTATCTTGTGCTTTTAGCGCACGTGCGAGAGAGACAGAGAGAGAGAGAGAGAAAGAGAAGCTAGTTCTAACCATGATTACCGATAGTCTAAAGCACCGGCATTAAGTGTGAAGGGAAAAGTCAAAGGGCCTGCACGAAATATAAACTACACTGCATCAGTTAAACTTCTTATGCATGTTCCTCAATACCAAAATAAGTTATTCAAACCACCTGAATTAAGAATTACCAGAATGATACCAATGCACTACTATTTGTAACAAAAATACTAAAATATTTGGTCCCCGCTAAGCTGGGTACAAGCATGTACATTGTTTTCTAAAATCAACTGACACCATTTCCTTTAATTGGACCTTGCCAGGTAAAATGCTGTCTGACAGTCTTGTTAAATTACCTGGGCACTAACCAATATGTAGGTGGATTGTAATCTCTTTGCTTGTTTTTTCTTCATGGAAAAAAGGGATATTCCACAGTCCACCCAGATGCATGCCAGTAGAATCTTCTCCCTCTTAAATTACTTGTATTACTTCACTTTACAAGTGCATAAATATAACTCTTAAAAGTGGAAGAGGGGGGTGTCCGATGCCCATCGGACCAGAACAGTGTCCGATGGGTGGTTTCTACCGTTCGATCTACTTCAAGATCCGTGCACACGGATATTAGAGCAAAAAACACGGATATTAAAGTGATGCGCACAGATCTTGAAGTGAATCGGACGGTAGAAATACCCATCGAACACTGTTCTGATCCGATGGGCATCGGACACCCCCCTCTCTCCTTAAAAGTACATTTATTATGTTTCTAAAAAAATCATGTATTAAACTGATAATTAATTGACAAGAAAGTACCTTCAGATGAGCCAGCTATATAATTTGCATGCCCTGGCAACCCCCCACTAACACTAATAACATTCTCCACTGCAAGAGCTGACAAATCTGGGTTTCTTTCTTGCAGAGCACGCTCAACCTGATCCAACAATGCACCCGCTTCACTTTCCATGTATGCAGCCGCATCAACACTACCCACTGCACGTGCAACCAACAAACCAAAAGCCCGACAGAGGTGATTCATTCTTTTGCCACGAGAAATTGCAAAGTCACCCTCAAAAGAACCAGTTTTTGCATCTTTCCTCCATCTTTTTAGAATTAGCTGTTCAGGTAATTCCTTGATATTTCTTGTATCAAGCACCTTTAACACGTGCCTGCAAGGGATCCCAAGAAACTCAAACTTTTTGCATGTGCAAGACACCATGCCGTCAAGGGAATCAAATTTTACAAAATGGTCCTTGGACATTTTGGAATCTTGTTCCTCAACTGAGACTTTGTATTCAGATATAGCCCCCACTTCATCAGAATTGTACACCATGCAATCCATGTATAATTCAAATTCTCTCTCAAACATTTTGAAAGCTGTAGGAGTGTATGAATTGGCAGCTTGCCTCAAAATTCGCATTGAAGGTGGTTTTTTTGTGCTTTGATTTGAGATTATTTCAATTTGCACCTCATCAAATCTCCTCTCTTCAATTATCTTTTCATATTGGTCAAGAAAGCACATCATATCCTTCTCTGCTGACAACATTTTCTTAAGTTCAGAACTCAAGCTGTCCTTCTGTTGTACGGCTTTGAAATCTCCATAAAAAGCCTCACGGCCGTAAACGAGAGCCCATTTTTCTCTCTCTTTGAACAAATTTAACAACCATTTATTATCTTTTAAATCATACTTCTCCAACATTTCATCCCATGATAAGAGAAATTCCTCTTCCTCTTCACAGTCAAAAAGACATCTACTAAAATCAAACCCAAGAGTTCTGGACCCATGAAATGCCTGGCTCAGCTCCTCAAGGGCATTCCGGTAAATTTGCCAAACGCAGTACCTATGTGTGGTACCTGGCCAGCTCAATAGTATAGCGTCTTTTATCTCATCATCCCGGTCAGTCAATATTGTTTTTGGTACTTTCCCATTCATGGCAAATTTAAACGTCTCAAAAAGCCACTTGAAAGAATTTAAACTTTCATCATACATCAAAGCAGATCCAAATATGATAGTTTGCTTATGGTGGTTTACACCTGTAAATATGGCAAGTGGGTGATTGTAACTGTGGATCCGATAACCAGTATCTAAACAAACCACATCACCAAAATGCATGAAATCAGTAATTGACTTCGCATCAGCCCAGAAAATGTTTGTAATTTTATCATTTTCATCAGATTTCATTGCATAGAAAAATGAGGGTTTCTCCACTTGCATCCTTTGCAGGTATTCTAGCACAGCTCCCACATCTCCCACCTGTGTTGTTTTTATCCTTTTCCCGCTTGAAGATTTCAAAAGTTTCTCTTCCTCAAGAGAATCCTCCTTTCCCAAAATCTCATCTGGATCTGTTACTATATCAGTTCCAGTTTCTAAAACTAGGTTAGATGAGGAAGATATCAATAGTTGGTGGTTGTGACAAGTCACAAACTCAGTCACATGATATTTACCATTCTCTCCCAGCCGTACCACCATGCAAGCAGGGCAGCCAGTACGGGTCTCTGGTCGAGGATTCTTGACCCGTTTTGCTCCCTTCTTTCTCTCCCTAAACCCTTCTTTTGAACATACAAATACCCTCCTTGTAATAACATCATCGGGTCCTACTGTCATACTAGCCCGCCTCACAGTAAAACCTATCTTTCCTGCGTACATGCTATAAAACTCATATGCTGCCTCCTCCGTCTCGAACTCCGGTGTCTTTATACTTTCATCCACTAAATTTTCCCTAATTGCACGTGCCTTCCTCCTCAACTTTTTACTCCTTAATGTCTGAATAGTTGTACCAGTGGCAAGCGAGTGATTGTGACTTGGTATGAACTCAGTGACCCGGTACTTGCCATTACTTGTCAGTCTAATGGTCAGGCAAGCGGGGCACCCTATGCGGGTTTCAGGTCTTGGGCATTTAGCCTCTTTTGCACCCTTCTTCTTTTCCCGAAATCCTTCTCGGGAGCACACAAAGGTTCGCCGGGTAATTACATTTTTAGATGTAGTCCAGAGAGTTGATCGGCGCACACAGAAGCCTACCTTCTCAGCATAAGTGTTGTAGAAATCATATGCGTCATTTTCAGTGTCAAATAGCATGTCAAGCTTTGGAACCAGGCTTGAGTCACTGATGTCAGCAGTGATGTAGGCCTCAGGTTTTCTGCTGCCAGGTGTTTGTTTCTCCTGTTTTCAGATTTAATAAAAAAAGAATAAATAACCAGAAACTAAGCCAAGGTGCTGCCTTAAGAAAAGATATAGTGGGATGTTAACAGAAAATAGCAATATCTGGTAATATATCTGGGGAGCACAGGTGCCAGAATCTAGTATTAGTATGGCCTATGAATAATAAGATGAAAGAGAAAATATTAAACAGTGTCCACTAATTTAGATACATCTAGATCTAAACAGGTCAACCAGGGGGTGGAAGGGGGTTCTGTGCATGTGTGTGTGTGTGAGAGAGAGAGAGAGAGAGAGAGAGTACTGTATCATGCAATATCAGAACATTAGGTTGTGGCTGGAGAGCTTGATGTTGGGGCCACGATGGATAAGGAGACAAAAGGACCAAATTGTGAGGCCATGTGGAACTCACTCCCGGATCAGAGCTAGAATTAGGGTTTGCGTTAGCATGTCCAACTGAGGAAGGGACAACTGCTACTGGTACCAGGGCTGGAACTGGTGCCATTGCAACCCCAGGCGGTTTGTCCTTCACACTCATCAGAAGGTTATTAATTTAAACAGTATCAACTTATGCAGAAGCCTAAACTCTGGTTTCTGCATCAAAATGGAAGGGGGAAAAAAATTATATTATGGTACTGTCCAAGGAACAATGCCACCTATTTTGGTGCTGTACAGGTCAAGTTCTTCTGTACATTATTTAGTACCATTCTTATATTACCACTATGCTGTTCAGTTCCATCATGGTATTGATTATGTACCAGCTAAAATTTTGGCTTATGGACCTGAGTCACAACCCTTGCTACTAGCAGTATCAGTAAGTACTAAACGGAGCCCAGGCCTTCTACTACTGTTTTTTTGTGAAGTACCTTACCTTAAAATTAGGCAATTATTGGGCGAACCAAACCGACTGCCGCGTTTCAGGCGAGAAAACGGTTGAATCGGGACGGAGGTGAAGCAGCGGTTGGCCGATTCCTCCTACTCCGTCCGAGTTGCGCACTGTGACTGATTGATTGATTGATTGTTCAAAGGCGAAGGTAGATGATGTGATTAGTTATGGGAATAGAGATTTGGGGGCAGGCCCAAGTAAGTTTCTTTAGAGAAGGAGAAGATGGGTCTGTTAGGTGGGGCCAGATGGGCAGAGGAAAAAAACATTTTTTCGGCCGTTTATTAATTTTTCGTTGGACCAGCTATTATTATTTTCTTCTATTAAATTAGGTTACAGGAAATATCTATGCTAATTTATCATAAATTGTGTTCTATATTACTGCACAAACAAGTTACTTTAATATATAGAATAATTATTTGAGTATCTACCTCCAAAATACTCACACCTTATTTAGAGAAATTATATACTATGATCTCCACTAATTATTATTCTAAAAAGATATTATATGGTCCCCACTAATTATTATTCTAAAATTCTTGCATCACTCTTCTTCTATGATCCCACTAATTATATGGTTCCTCATTTCTCAGTTCTCGTACTCGTCCCCTCATCAACCTTAAATACTTGAAAAATAATATATTAATACTTTGATGCATAACTTGTTATGATCATTCCTTTTCCAATATCCTAAATTCCTAATCGTCTCCGCATCAACCTCCTCTAATGAAGTAGTGGAGACCCCGTATTATCATCAACCTTCTCCAATTGTCGTCGCATTAACCTTCCTGTAAAAAAAAAAGTTGACCACATAGGTATAAATACTTGCAAACTTGTAGTACTTGATATTAACACTTTCAGACATCCTCCAATGTGATATGTAAAAAATACTTACAAGTTTAGGTATAAATACTAGCATGACGAGGTACAAAAACTTGTGTGACGACGAGTCCGAAAGTACGGTCGTGGTTTTAGATTCGTAAAATTTCTCACAGATCGTCAAAAACATTGACGAAATTGAAAAGAGAAAATTCTCACCTCTAAAAACATGTATGGTCCCTCATATAATTTGAGTGGTCCCCCACAGATATTTATAGTGTGGGTACGTTTGACAGATTTGATTGGAGAGACAATTATTTACGTAAAAATTATTCACCTCATATATAAATACTTCTATGCATAGGTATAAATACTTTCTTACATAGGTATTAATACTTAAAAAAAAAAATCAGTGCTGGAGTTGCGCCTCCCCAGATAGTTATGGTAGTTATGATGTAGGTACAGTGCGAGTATTGTAGCGCATATATTGTTATTAGCTCCCTAATATATAATAAATATTTGGAAAATTGGAAACTTTTGCCTATCTTATTAGCTTTCAGTTTTTTTTTTCTTTCTATTTTATATGATCTACTTGGTACACAATTGTTTTCAATTAGAAGAATATGTTCTCCATATTACTTTATTCATGATCAAGTTTTTAATAAAAATAATAAATGCCAACTGTACTCCAAAGTATAAATTAGTTCTTTTATCAACTGTATGTGCAATATTTTGATTTTATTCGTCTTATTATTTGTTTCTATACCAGAGTTGTATCAACCTCCGTTACTCGATATGTTAGTTACGAGTGCACCACGATTCTATTGTTGCTTATTAGCTCGCTATGTTATTTCCCAAGTCATCTCAAAATTTTTGAACTTCAAGTACTTTCGCTAAAGTTATTTATTTGCCTTTTATTTTTATTAAAGTTTCATAAATATTTATGTAATTTTAAGAAAGAAATTTTCATTTACGATAAAAGATAAATAAGATCACACAAATCAACATGATTTGTGACTCTATATGTGACGCATGGTATGTTAGAGGTGCAAACGGATCGGATATTATTCATCCATTTCTGTATATGTATTAATATTCAAATAATCGAATGTTGCGGATTCTTATTGTATATGTAACGCATAGCTTGTTAGACGCTGGAAACGCCCTTAGGTACGAAGGAGGTGATAGGAAGATGTGAAATCACGCAAGCCCTCTTGACTAGGACGTCCACTTCTCATGCTGACATTAATACAAGATCTCCCAGCTCTCTTCAACATCCCATCAACAAGAACTGACAATGAAAAGAGAGATTTATTTTCAAATATATAAAAGACTCGTAAAATTGAAAAGCGTGCTATAGAGTTAAGGTAAAATAGAAGATTTGAAAGCATCTCTTATGCATGAGAGAATGAATAAAAAAAAGATGCTAGATTTTAAAAAAACACCTCATAGAAAGAACATAAGTCCTCGGTAGCATCAAGAGTAAGCACAAACTAATTTACGGTAAAAGCAAGCAAACTATCATTACAAAAATACAGGCTAAAATTATTTCAGTAATGTCTACTCGTCATCCTTATACGGGTATTCCTCTGGAACTTGCTTAAGAAGCTTCACACGCAACTCATATGCATCATCTCCATTCAACATGTCACGTATCCATGTTATTTCAGTCTTCATCGATACCTAAAATCAAAACAAGTTGCTGAGTGCTCAGAAAATTCAACAGCTTGAGATACAAACATTCAATATCCAGGAATTGTACCCGTCTGACTCATTGTTTCAATACTTCCAATTATGTACTGATAAAGTAATGATATGCAACAATTAACCATCAAATCATATACCAATAAGGACCTGTACTGGTCCTATCCAATCTGACAAAAAAATGCAATGCCAAAACAAACCTACACCTAAACCCCACAACCCAAAAGCCTATCCTAACAGTAGAGTACAATTTAAAATCTGACTGAACTGAGACACTGCTTCCAATTTGAACCAACGCAAGAAAATTGACCCATCTGAACCTGTTCCAGTATTGACTGGCAGATCTATTAACCAGAAGCAAGCTAAAATCAACTTAGGGCCGGGTAAAATAGCAGGGGGCTGGCTACCAAATTGACACCATAGTACTTATATACACCCAAAAGATGCTATAAATAATACAAGACAAGGGTGCTGAGGCAAACTAGAAAACAAACCATCTCAAGTGCGCCTCGGACAACACCACTTAGGATGTTGCAATACCGGAGGCCTTGGCATGTGTCGGGCAGCTCCACAAAGTCTACCAGTGGGTTGTCTTCTAGCACCAGACTGCATGTGGTCCCCTCAGCATCCCAGTTGGTCACCGTCGCTGCCACACCCAGAAACATCTTAAACCCCACCTGACATTTGCATAGAAGTTTTGTCAGAGCCAAGTATCTTTAACATAATAGAATTGCACTGTATTGGTGCAATAGTTCAGTAGGATACAGGACTAGGCTTCCTTCATTTGTGCATTTCATTTCTCTAATCAGGTTGCTGTTTATTTGGGTCGATACAACGTACATATGCTGGTATGGCACACAACAAGTTTGCAGTATTCATACTCATATACACATCCTAGTTTCTGTACTAAACCTGATAAAGTATGGGAATTTAGCTGCCAAACTTCTATTTGCGAGGCAAAACCTTCTTTAGTGCCTCTATTCCATTTAGTCTAAGCTAAACATGAAACAGACATGCTGATTTTACGACATAACAAAACGCGTCCACAATTAAATCAATAAGTATGAGAAATGGTACTTGACTACAAAGACTTGCAGCCGAGCTAACATGTATAGCACAACAACTTAGAGAACTCAAATAAAAAATGGGTGAAAAGAAATTCAAACAGCTTAAAAAGAAAAATGCACCTTGGCAATAACATCAGCAGTTTCTCTGAAATCAACACATCTTGATACATTTGACTTTGCAAGAAATTCATCGATTAATCGAACTCCAATATTATAACCCCTTAAGAGCAAGGAAAGCTTCAAATTAGGATATATCAAGGAAATAGTCAGTAAAATGATTTGTGACAATAAAAAGAACAACAATAACAAATACAGCTGGCAGGAATTTGGCACGATTGTACAGCAAAGGCTTTATTAGAGAGAGAGTGGGTTAAGGCTTTATCATGAGGGAAATTTGCAAAGTCTAAGCATCAAGTGGGTTAATTTGGGCAGTATTAAAAATTATGCAGAATTTCCCAATTGGAGGGCTACAAGAGCATCACTACATAATTGGTGTGAGTTGAGGTAAATTGGACAGACATGAGTATTTGATGCACAAATTAAATCTTGATGAGCTTAATAAGCAATATTTATAATTTTTAGGTCAGTAGTTACAATTGAACATTGATTGTGACTAAATAAGGACCAAGTTTTAAGTTGAGTAGTTCTGTACTTTATACCCTCCTGAATATATAATATACTGCAGATAACCAAAATAAAATACACTGCAATAGATAACCCTAAGCAGCCATTTCAAATAGAACATTCTACTGTCCAAAAGGTACCACTCAGATACAAAAATTCAATTTCAGATCTAATATTAGATCAACATGCCAACGCCTATTACAGATTCCTCATTGAATTATATCCTTATTCACAGTTATATCAGGTAATGCAGAGAAAAAATTAAAGGAAAAAGAAATATCTTGAAAAAAAAATTGAGGAACCAGGATGAAAAAAAAAAAAAAACATAATACATCTGATCTAGCTGCTTGTTAACCTCCTCCACCTCCTCGAGATCCGTGAGAAGCTGCCTGACGATAGCGCCATAAGTTAAGGTGAACAACTCTGCATTCTATCCCAATAAAAATAAATCAGAGTTAGTTAAAATTGATCATACAAGTCGAGATCAGAACTAAATAAATAGAGAGATAAGATTTAGGATTCTACGTACGACGCGCTCGACACTGGCGAAAACAGCGTCGCCGGACTTGGGTATGAGGGGCGCCATGGCTGAGAACAGGATCGAAGATCGGAACCAAAGAAAGAGAAAAGTCTCCTGTACTATACTTCACTCAGAGAAATGCTCCATATTTTCTGTGATTGACACAAAAAGGAATATTATATAGCAGGTCATGGTAGCTGTAATAAGACGACTGTTACAGAGAATCTTGTAAAGTGATCAAGCTTTAAAGTTTATAGATTGGGCCTGGTGAGTGGCCCATATACAAATGGACGTATTAATTCGAGGATTTGGGTTACAAATAAGTGTTGGCCCAGAGCTGGAAGGAATCAAATAGTTTTTTTTTTGGATAAATTTTGTTGGAGGTCACTAAACTTTATTATTTGTTAAAAATTGGTCGCTTAAGTTTGATTTGTTATTTTTTAGTCACTCAACTTTATTATTTGTTCCAATTAAGTTACTCTATACTTTTACATTTAAAATCTTAACGGAATATTTCCATTTGGTTAGTATTTTGGATGGAATATGCTCATTCTGTTAGTATTTTTTGACAGAATGAGTATATTCCATTAATATTTTGTACTAATGAGAATATTCCGTTAAGATTTTGGATGAAAAAGTATAGAGTGACTTGATTGGGACAAATAACAAAGTTGAGTGGCTAAAAAAAGACAAATCAAACTTGAGTGACTAATTCGTAACAAATGACAAAGTTTAATTACCTCCGGCAAAATTTACCTTTTTTTTATATAAAAGGTTGGAAGTTAAGTCACTAAATTATCTAATTTAATATTCACAAAGAATTGTTCCTTTTGAATTTTGAAACTGCAACTTTTCACACATAGAATATTGTTTTTGAAAGAATTAAATAGTTAAACATACACATAAACATAAACACTAAGAGAATCCTGAAAAGTGCATTCCATCACATGAAGCCAATATAGTTTCAGCAAACAAACAAATAAACACACATACTGTTAACAGTAAGTAAATCAACATTTAGTATGAAAAAAAAAAAGATAGAAGGAAGTGCTTTCTTAACCGTTCGATCGGAAAAATCAACATTCAAAGGGATGGGTTTGGACATAGACTTATCCGATATGTCCAAAATTCGAATAAACATGTTAGGATAAAAATGTCACTTCCTCTGGAATAACACATTTCTGATTTCCCCAAAAATTTGAATTTGGAAAACAATTTGTATGAAAATCTTTTTTTTTTCCATTATTTTATTAAACGGAGGCATGCCTCGGTAATTAAATAATAATAAAAAATTAAGAAAAGGTAATGTGGATTCTTCATCTCAATTCCAAATTTCCAATGCTTTTTATGAGATGGGTTACAAAAACAAGGATCAATATTTTTGACAATATGAACAGCTCGTAGCTCTTCTCCTTTCATTCATTCATTCCTCTTTTACAACAAGAAATTAATGATATCCCATGACAAAAGCACCAAACCAAAAGGAAACTAAAACAGGAATTACACTATATATCACTAACTACTACATCTAACGGTTGCTTGATAATCCACTAGAGATGCCCGGATTTGTAATCGCCACGAAACGAGAAGAGAAGGAATAGCGGAATTGAGTCGACGACTCGTCATCCAGTCCGAAACCGTCTCGGTCGAAGTTCCTTGCATAGCTTAACGGGTCATATTGGCAACGAAAAGTGGCGGGTCTAGAGGCCGAACAAAGTAGCCTACTTTGTTTTCTCAGCTTTTGCATCAATCGGCCGATGCCGCAGCCTGGTCGGCATCGGCATTGGCTGACATTGCTAGATTGATTGCTCGTGCTCGGGCCGGTCTGAGGAGTAGCAGTTGCTACTTGTGCCATTTATGTTTAAGATTTGTAGATCTCTCTGTATACACAAGGTTCTTTTACTGAGAGAGAGAGAGAGGTGGATTTGAGGAATGATGTTATGACTACAAACACTAGTCATACTTATTTATACAAGTGGAAAGGAGTATAAATGTTGATGATAAGTTAAGAATTATAATTAAATTATAGGGAATTTTACTCATTAGTCCTGCTGGAAGTTCCATATTTGCAAAAACATCCTTTGGATGGCGGAGTACAATGTTTCCGTACTTTTATGATAAACAATTTAGTTCACTATTTATAATGAATGCCTTCCTTAAGATTGCTTAAACACGCAAATTAACAAATCAGATATAGCAATTTCAATAGTATATGAAAATAAACGAGGGATTTATAGTCTTATCAAACGTCAGGTTCCATTATTGTTTTGAGAATTCGGTTAATAAGAAACCAATGAAAAATGAAAGAAACAAACAAAGATGAAAAAAAAAACATAAAAAATCATAAAGAGAGAAAGAGGCAAAGAGCTACCTTATTGCATGGATTACCCTTTTTTTTAATGCCCTCAATTAAAAAAATAACAAAAATGCTCTCGATTTTTTGAAAATTTGAAAATTGTCCCAACCGCTCCACTATAGGACGATTCTCTCTCGCTTTTGAAAAATCTTAAAATGAAAATAATAAACTAAATTTTTGATCAAATACTAAATTAAAACTCATCGATTGTCTTTTTTTAATAGCATATCCTAGATTTAAATACCAAAAACACTTAACTAAATTTCAAAATAAAAACATTTACATTAATACATTTGAACTAAAAAAATGAAAATGTAACAAAAAAACTCTAGATTTAATACTTTATACACTTAAATGGACAATGTCTAAGAAAAAGGATCACATATTATGATATTGTTAGTTACATGAATAACATTCTAACAAAAAAAATAAAAATGCAACAAATGACTCCAGATTTGATACTTTATACACTTAAATGAACAATGCCTAAGAAAAAAAATCACATATTATTAGTTACATGAATAATATTTTAACTAAACAATTGAAAATATAACAAAAAAAAATCCTAGATCTAAGACTTGATACATTTAAATGAACAATGCCTAGAAGTATGGTAAAGGACAAAAAAAATCAAAAATTAGAAATGAAAAACTTAATCAGAAACTTTAACTCAAATTTTGAGATTCTTCCTTTTGTTTTTTTTGCAATTTTGAACTTTAGAAAATGGCATAGCTATCACAAATGCATGTATCTTCTCGCAAGCTTTTTGAAAAGTGATCATTTGCTGAAATCGAACACTCGAGCATTATTTTATGGCCGTTTGAAGTTTCGTCGTTATTTTTCGCCTTTTTAGTAAATATATTGTCTGTCTTACTTTATCACTTGCCCTAGCCTCGTCTATTTACGAGTGATGTCTTAGATAAATACATGTACAACCTACATTTGTTTTATAAATAAGAGAAATGACTTGCAAAAAATAAATAGAGATGTATTATAACAAGAAGACACGGATTGATGATGTGAAAAAAATTTATATTTATTTTATCACACACGGATAATATAATAAAATCTTGTATCATTGTTGGAGTATTCATATACATTTGTCTGAAGGAAGGATGTTCCTCATTTTTTTTAATTGAACTAATACAATATTTATGTTTTATTATGTTATTTACTCAGGATATTATATTATAAAATTGATATTAATCATTAAAAAAATTAATTGATGAATAATTTCACTACCAATTACTCATTAATTTTCCAAAAAAAAAAAGGAGAACTGTCTCACAGTGGAGCAGTTGGAGCAATTTTCGAATTTTCAAAAAATTGAGGGCATGTTTGTTTTTTTTTTTTTCTAAATTGAGGGCATTAAAAGAATCGGCATGGATTATAAAGGACTTTTATACTTAATACGAACGAAAGATCGAAATTAACAAATGGACAATTATTTAGATGGATTATGATTTAGATTTGATCCATCAACTTTTAATCTGATGGACAGAATATAGATTGTAAAAAAAAAAAATTAAGGTGAATAATAATAGAGGAGCAAAGTTAGGGTCTGATGTGCTTACTAAGAAAGTTTAGTGAGCACAACTTCAATAGATTCGTCATTTGAAGTCAACCCAATAGATTTTAGAATTAGGTTCATAGAGAGGCATGGTGAACTTAAGAGCACTCTAGTTTTACTCCAATTTATATTCTCTGTATTAACAGAACATGCGTTAATAGATCTGGACCATCCGATTGAAATCCGCATTAATATTAAAGATCTCCGTGGATTATAAAACGCAAGCCGAATTGATCACTCCGATCAGGATCAGACGACCGAGATTGAATAAAATCAAAATATTCCTTTTCGTGTGTTAATGCAGAAGATGCAAACCCTGTTGGTTAACGCCGAATCTTCTTCTTTTTTTTTGTTAATGAAAGTAGTACAATTTTTGTTGTTCGTTTTAAGTGTAGCACGTGGATAAACACATGCATGAGGTTTGGAGGCAACGCCAATATCACATGCAATCCATTGCGAGAGTAAACAGCACTCATGCAGCACCTCGCATTTCGCATTTATGTACATTAATTAATTAGTACACTTGTATATTTATAAAATTCACGCTAACACTACTGCTACTAGTCTATTACCTAGGAGTTAAAACGGAGCGGTTAGTGATAAAATTATATTAATTTTTTTTTTCAGATACGAATACGGAATGGATATCAAATATATCAAATGAATACAAATACAGATGCGAGTTCGAATTAGATCAGATATTTATTAAAATAATATTAAAAATATTAAAATTCATAATATTTATCTATATTAACATAAATTTTTCATAATATATATTAAAATATATGGTATATATCTACTATTCGGATTCGGATACGGATAACTGAAATGTAAAACCATTTTAGTATTTTTATCTACATGGATATTCAGATATCGGATAACCACATCTAAATTTTCAAATACAGATTGAATATCATCCATACCGTTTTCACTCCTACAATTACTACTGTCCCACAAAGCAAATTGCATTAACTTGTTTTTGAAAGTGAGTACAACCCCAATATGAAACTAATTTTAATAATTTCAAACTCATTATATATAATTAAGCAAAATGAACACGGAAATGCATTGTAAACATTCTCTATACTGAGCATTACAACTCATTTTCATGTTAATTTTGCTTAATTATAACGAGCTTGAAATTAAAACTAATACTAGATTAAAATTGTACTCCTCATTTTCTAAGAAAAGTAAATATGCAATTTAGCCTCTGAGGATCCGTCGTCTGTTGTGTCCCTGTATCTGAATCTGCTGTAATTCGAAATATATAAACAGTAATTCTAAAATTATTTCTACCGTTCGAATTCAACTATTGAATTATTTCGAGATGCATACACAAAAAATTAGCTATTTCGAGATACGTTCTCGAAAAAAATTCAACGTTTGAATTCAATTTGCTGAAATTTCAAAGTTACTATTTATCCATCACGTAATTACAGAAGATTTATTTCCCCTGACAAACTAATGTGGAACACATCTTTCTATATATATTTCTGTACATGGTCAAAGCCCTTCTTTTCGCATGTTCCCCTCTCTGATTTTTGCATGTTGCCCTTCTTCTTGTTTACAAATTTACAATGATTAATTTACGATGTTTATGACTTTGGAGTTTGGTGTCCACCATTACCACAACCCTTTTTTTTGAATAATTTAAATTCAATATTTTAAAAAAAAATATGTGAATTATCGATTCTTATTTATTTCTAAATAAAGTCGTTCAAAAGTAAACAAAAAAAATCAACGGTTATTTGCCCCGTTGATTTATTTACTTTCTGATTTTGTACAGAACAAAAGGAATATTTAATTTTTTTTGTGTACTTCAGAAGTAGAACATAATCAAAATATCATTAAATTTTTGAATTTGAAGAAAAAAATATTATCATGATGGAAAAGAAAACGTTGAAACCCAATCCAAATATATCTGAACTTGATATATACTTGTGAGTAGAGGTGAAAACGGTATTGATAATATCTGATTCGTATTCGATCCGTATTCGAAAATTTAAATGTAGATATCTGATATTCAAATATCCGTACAGATAAAAATACTGATATGACTTTACGTTTCAATTATCCGTATCCGAATAGTAGATATATATACTATATATTATAATATATATTACGAGTAATTTATGTTATTCACCAGATAAATATTATGAAATTTAATATTTTTTATATTATTTTAAAATTTTGTATAGCAAACTAGTATTTGAAGTTTGAACCCGGACAAAAAAAAGGTCAACACACATTGGGTTTGATCTCCAATCAAAGGTCGCTTGTTATATTCTTTCAGTTTACAGATACATAGCCATGATGCATCTAATGATAGGGCACTATTTAAGAGCAGCATATAAACTCCTACTCTTAGGTTCGTATATTTTTCATTTTCAAGTTACGAGGTCATATAATTTGCACATCTTCCCTTCAAAAAAAAATGATTTGCTAAATACATATAGGATCTTTAGAAAGATGTCAGTTAAACTCTCAAAAATAACTTTTCATATTGCTAGAGCGTATCGAAATTCTTTGATATAAACAATATATCTAACAAATCATTCTCCTTATATATACTTTATCATAAATTGGTGTTCATCAAACTATATATGTGCTCTTAGTTTTACAACAAATTATCTCGCAACATTGAATATTTAGCTACTTAACCCGTATCCACAGGGGCGGACCCATGTGAATCCGGGAGATGAGGGGGCAGCTGCTTTCTCTGGATTTTGAGTTTTAGTAAAGATCGAGACATTTCGATCGACTTTGTCTCCCCTGAAAATATTTTTGCCCCCCCTCCGGATATTTGATTTATAATTCGGATTAAATTTAAGGTTAAAATTAAAATAAATTTAATGAATTTTGATTGGTAATTAAAATTATAGGTTAAAACATCAGAAATTATAAGTCAGAGTATTGGAAAGTATAAATTAAAGTATTATTTTTTATTGAGTACCTAATTAGTTAATGAGTTTAAATTCAATTAGCTATTTAAACCCGATTCGATATTTTTTTGTCTCCTGATAAAAATTCTAGGTCCACCTCTGCATTTGATAAATAATTTTTTTAACTTGTAATGCAAAATAATTCTTTTTTGGGGGGGTGTTTTCAAGAACACTAGATTGTGACAGTGCCCTAGGCAATAAATTTTTCTGTTGAGCTAACTACTTTTGGGCATGATACAATGACTATATACTAAACCAATTAGCTTAATCAAAATATGACAAAGGATCCGACAAGATGGCAGAATGGACCATGCATGATTAGTGCGTTCCTCGGTCAATATCGCATCTTACAAGGATCATATATTCTCTTGAAAAAATAAATAATTTTTGTTTCTTTATTAGCTGCTTGTTGCCTTGGATTCTTTAATTTTTACCTAACTGAACTATGGCTCTCACAATCTAGTCCTGTGACAAGTGAAAAAAAAAAAAAAAAAAACAATATGTAGGGTAATGAATTTGAATTTTTTTTTATAAACCATAATTAAAAATAATAATTTTATGAAACCAGCATGATTACTTTTTTTTTTTACAAAAATCATAAGAACTGAGATATCATTTCGGTCAGAAGCTCATTTTTCAGGACCGAAATAGCATTTTGGCCCGATGTGCTTTTCTGTGGCCACTGGTATGAAAAACTGTAAAACCACACTGGACCTAAATATCATTTTGGTCCGGAAAAAAAAAAAACTTTGGACCGAAATGACATCTTGGTTCTTATGATTTTTGTAAAAACCAAAGTAACCAAGTTAGTTTGATAAAACCTCTTTTTTCATTTATGGTTTCTAAAAAATTCAATGAATTTTGTTGATAGAAAATCGTGGAAAAAGACTCATTTCTATTCAACAAAATTTGCATTGCTATTTCGAAGTATTTCAATTAAATAAAAATGTCGAGAGGGTAAAGTCTGAACACAATTAATTTTGATAGTTAATTTGATAATTTTTACGAACTATATATGTCTTAAGTTAATTGTTTTTAAATACATAAATTATGAAATTGAGTATTATTTGAAGTTCTATCAGAGAATATTAAATACAAATCATCTTAAATTTCAAATAATTTAGTGAATAGTAAAATTTTGTACCAAATGTAATCCATTTAAACGAAGAGTGTTGAAGTGAAAGCGCCATATATTATTGAAACAAAAGTTCAACTTTCCAGTATAGTTGCCTTTTTTTTTTTTTGGTACCTCTTCAATATAATTGAAATATGCAGAAATCCCTCATTCGTGAACAATGTTTCTTAAATTCCGAATTCAGCCATCCAACTTTTTCTATGCACGCATCTCAAAACAGCTCGACGGCTGGATTCGGAAAAACAGAGATTTTAGAAATACTGTTCCCGAATGAAAATTTCAACATATTTGTTTCCCTCTACACTAAGAACATATATGCTATTATTCTCGTTTAAATGTCTTTTCTATTAAAAATAATTTTAAATTTATGAAATATCTATTTTATCATTTATTAGAAAAAAAAATACGTAGTGTGTTCTAGAAAAATATCAGTCTTATAATTGAACAAATTTTGAGAGCAGATGATTTATTTCTTCACTTCTAACAGTAATAATTAACTATATACTTGTGTAAGCATGAAAAAATAGAGAAATGACCCATCTTCTCTCAGCAGTAGTATCTGCCTTAGATTTGATATGTCATGAATCTAACAATTAATTAAACTAAGGGTAATGTTCCCCTAATATTTTACACAAAAATTATATGCCCCTATATTTTAAATATTTGACAACGCTGCAAATGTTTGGCAAATTTATGTATATATTTCTGAATGCATGAGTTTATAGTTGAATATAAATGAATGCGTTTCTAATATTAGGGTTGTAAATGAGCTGAGTTTGAACGAGTTACCTCCAACTCGTACTCATCTCATTTAAACTATACGAGTGAGTCAACTTGAGTTGGGATGACAATAACAAGTTGTAAAGTCAACTGAAGTTCAGTTCATTACCAACTCAAGTTAGCTCACAACTCGTTTATAACTCATTTGACCGGTCAATTTTCTTAGTTATAGTTATATACTAATAAGAGTTCATCTAAACACAAAAAATTCAAACATAATTAACAAGATAACAAACAAAAAAAAAAACAATCCAAAGAACAACTTAGAAGTTATTTAGAAGGGCATAGGATGTATTGTGACGAACTTTGAGTAACTCGAGTTGTTAATAAGCGAGTTGGAGTATGCTCAAAATTCAGCTCATTTATTAAACGAGTTAGCCAACTTGAGTTGGAACTGACTCGAATTGTAAATGAGCAAGTTAAAATTAGCAGTTAGCAAAACGAATTATAAACAAATTACGAGTTTAAATGATTTTGTACAGTCTCAGTTTCCATAACAAGACATGCAAGAATTTGCATTGTGAGTGCTGGTGTTGAATTCGATGCCCAGTCATACCATTACATTTCTTAGGAAACAAATCTACTGCGATTCTAAAGGATTGCAGGGTCCTGCGATTCTAATCTTAACCATTTATTTATTGAAATACAGCAATCTCAAAAAAAAATAGTTTTTGTATACAAATCTCAAAATATATGAACGTTTGTGATTAGAATCACAGTAGATTTATTTTCCATTTCTTAGCGGCTTCAATTGATATCACTTTTTAACCACAATGAACAATATTTACTTATTGATGTCCTTCATGCAATTTTTTTGCTGTTAAGTTAGGATTTAGAGTCCATTTCAATATATTACTATGCTGTAAATTATATTTGTTATATTACTAATTTTAAACATCCTCATTTTTAAATATAGGTAATGGACTAAATGTGTTTGACCCGCAGTGTCCAAAAGGAAATAATTTGGGTCTGATGTCTATCGGACTCAAATTGGATTCTACTTTCGTTCGATACTTCGATCTACTTTAGAATCCGTATGTGCTACTTTGAAATCTGTGTGTGTCCACTTAAATATACGTATGCACAAATTCTAAAGCGAACTAGACAGACACGAAACTAATTATCGGACCCCAAATTGTTCCCTGTCTAGAAAGCAAAACACTTAGGGCCTGTTCGGCCGTTTAAAAGGAACGGAAATAGAAATGGGAATGGAAATTTTTGAATAGCCGAAATATTGTGCGCGTGGGTTGATTTTCACTAAGTCTGAGGGCCTGTTCGGCTGCCATCCCGTGTGTTACTGTTCACGCGGGGAAAAAAAAATTCAGTTCACGTGAACAGTAACCCGGTGTTTACTATTCACCTGTTCCCGGGCTGCAGCCGAACAGGCTCTGAGAGAATTTTTTTTCCCACGCGCACATTAAACAGCCAAACAAGTCCTTGACCGATCTGTCAAATATTTATAACCAGGGATAGCTTTATCAAACATATAAACCCTAAGGGCATGCAAAAAAATCTAATATTTTATACTTTTGACTGACAATTTGACTCGGTCAATACACCAACTTACAGACCTTCTTCCATTCCTTTTATAATGAAAGCAACAGAAATTCAATTTGTTCATATTAATGTATTACCAATATTCAATTTTCAAATTGGTTCAGAAATCAGAATGTAACATGCACCTGACACATTAATTAAAAAAACTTGAGCTAGTACCACTTGTCAGTGGTCCTAAACTGATCGTAATTATAAGCTGAAAAAATCAATTATTACTTTCTCTAGTTGGTTGAAATAACATACAAATCAATTGTTGCATTAATTGAACTAGATTATATATTTATTCTGAGTACAGCCATCTATCTGCTTCAACTAATTAACAGGTTAACACCAACCAAATGCCAACTTGCTTCTCTACTACATAATTAATTAACTGACAAACTATGTGATGCCTATTCAGACTCAATTTAAAAAGTTCATCTAGTATGATAGTTATGACCGTTAAGTATACCAATAGGCGAGCAAAGATGTATATATAAAATCGAGGAGAGTTCAAATGCATCTTTTTTGGTACTTCATTATACTCCACATTCTTTATATCCGGTTTTCAAATAGTCGGTCGGAATCGCTTAATATGATCTTTATAATAAAATATGCTTGGAGGCCAAATTTTATATATTACAGATTTTTTTTACTATTTTTTTATATAGGTACAAAATCACTGTTGTAAAGTGATTTTGGACCATCCGATAAAGTGATATGTACCTATGTAAAAAATAGTAAAAAAATATAAAAAAATATAAAATTTGGTCTCCAAGCATATTTTATTATGAAGATCATGTTGAGCAGTGTGGATCAACTGTTCAGACTTTAAAACATAAAAATAAATAATATAGAACATATTAAAACACAAAATAATGATGCATTTGAACTGTCCTCGTATAAACCCCACAAAACATTAATTGCATAATAATTTAACAGTGCAGAATTACACAAGATACGAAGTTAAAAGATTAATTCTTCTTTTTTGTGCATGTATTTGACCTAGGTTTTCTCCAAAGGTAACTAGGTAAGGTCGGTTTGTCTGGGAGACAATACCCTATGAAATTGCATTGGAATGCTCATTTATCTTAGAAGTTAAAAACCATTCCAACATTAGTCGAGAATTTGTGAAGATAAATGTTGTTCAAAAAGGAGACACAATGTGAGTAAATATAGGAACCGACTCCGCTGCTTTCCGGAGAGCGGAATTCACCTGTTCTAATTTCAACCGTTTATATATGTTAAAATTCGTGCATAAAAAAAATTTAACTGTTGAAATTGAAATAAAAGAATTCTACTCTCCTATTTAGAGAGCAGCAGAATCGGATTCGTAAATATAGAAAAAAAGGTATTTAACCAATGACAATCCTATAAAACAAAATTATCTTTTGGGAGGAGCAAAATATGGAATCGCATTCTCTGTGGAGCTGTGCGGTTCTTTTAATCTGGTCCGTTCGTTTTTATTGGACGGACCAAATAAGATTTTGGCACGAATTTTAAAGCAAAATTAATACTGCCCCCTCCATCATCTGAGCACTCACCGACTGAAATTAAATCTGAATAGTCCGATCAGCTCCACACAGCTCCGCAGAGGATACTGGTCCAGCAAAATATACGGCCAGGGTGGGCCTTGTTCGACCACCTCTTATTTTAATTTTGGTCAATTTCAGATTTTCAATTCTCAAATGCTAATTTAAATTTTTATTATTTTTCAAACACAATTTTGTCAGCAAAGGCAAAAGGCTTGCTTCTATTTGAACAGAATAAGAAGCCCAACTGCGCTGAAGATTAATTAGTGTTGTTACTTGTTACTATATAATGCAAACAAAATAATAAACACTACTGATGACAGCAGCTAATGTTTTTGGCACCAACACTGCCGAATTTTTTATTAATAGAAAATATAGTAATAAAAATCGGATTGGTATGCAGAAGAGTGAGTCTATGCCACTATGCATATCACGGATTGATCCGTAATACCGATTAATATTTTTGTTTTCAAAATCCTAACGGTTGATCTAAACCGTTTAACATGAT